>CABPSV020000313.1:84-19365 GCA_902459845.2 Hepatocystis sp. ex Piliocolobus tephrosceles
TCCATAACTGTATAATTTCGTTCTAATAAATTAAAATTATAAAATGATTTTTTTTGTAAAGTATTAATTTTATATAGTGGTAATTGAAACCAATCTATTTTTGGGTTTTCTAATTTTTCATCTTCTTCAAAAATTTTTTGTTGCTCAAATAAATCTAAAGTAAGAATGTCAAAACAATCTAATAAATAAATTTGTATAGCTTCAGGATGATCCATTTTATATTCACCTATATCTATAGTAAAATTTTCAATAATACCTCTAACACCAAATTTAAATATGGCAACATTATTAATAGAATTACTTGCTAATGTTCTTAAAATAATAGGAGGTCTGTCAACTAATCTTTTTGTACAGAATCCTTCTATTTGATAAGAATCAATTAAATATTTTGGATGTCCTTTATGAGTATCATTACATTTATAATAAATTAATGTACATCCATTTTCTGGTTTATTTAAGAAAATTTTTTGTTTTGATAAAATAGTATGTTTTTTAAATAATGAAATAAATTCACCATAAAATTTTATATTATTTAAACCACCATCAGGATATAAATTAATTCGGATATGTGTCCATGGTTTAAATAATGAAGAATCATTAACTTCAAAAAAATATACTTTTTTTTTTTTAACACATGTTAAAAAATCAACACAATCTGCTTGTAATAATTCCATCCATGGAGTTTTTTCATTTTCTAATAAATCAGAAATAGATTTATCAATTTTATAAGATTCTAAAAAATTATAACTATCTTTTTTAAATACATTATGACTTTTTTCTTCAGTCTCTGTAATTATAAATTCTTCTTCTTTAATAATATCGTCAATTTTATAATTTTCAACAACTTCTATAGATAAATGTGGACAAATATCATCTTCCATATTATCAAAGTCTAATTCTATGCCATAAATAATACATGGAAATTTTAATCTTAATATTAACCACTCATGTCCTACATCTCTTCTTCTTCTAGTTATCCATCCTAATTTATCTGTATTCATTAAATTTTCAGACAAACTTATCGATTCGTCGGTTACAAATAAAACCTTTGCTCCAAAATTTTTACATAAAACATTATTAAAATTTAAAAAACTTGCATCACTTATGCATTCTATTTCTTTTGATGGCATATTTACATTTTTTTTTTTTATCCAATTAAATATGTTAAACAGGTTAAAAAATTTCTTTCTTTTTTTTCTCATAGGTCTATACATAGTTTCGTTTTGGTAATACTCAGGTTCATCACCATAATCTCCAATATTATCTGTGTCGTTGTTATAGTTGTTGTTGTAATCGTTGTTGTAGTTATTATTATAATTGTGGTTAAGGTCTTCGTCAGTGCTAATGTTTTCATTGTCGAAACCCTTGTTTTTTTTTTCTTCTTTATTATCTTTTCGTTTTCGCTTCCTTACATAACTAGCATCTTCGATGTTTACTGGTTCTTGTTGTTTCTCTTTTTTTTTTTCATCATTTGTTTCACCTCGTTCGTTCATTTTTGTATGTTTCTGAATGGTATTATTTTGTTGGTTGATTGATTGTTTTGATATCTTTGGTGTTTTATTCTTTTTTTTTTTGCGCAAAACAAACTATAATATGAGCGCTCATATTCAAATCGTATCAAGAGCCAAAAACTCGGTCGTAAGTGTATATAATGTGCCAATGTATGTGAGTATATATACAAAAAAAAAAAAAAAAAAATAAAAATAAAAAAAATAATGCAATTTTAAAAATATTTACTCTTAAGCACAAAAAAAAAAAAAAAAAAAAAAAAAAAAAAAAAAGGTAAATAAGTAAATAAGTGAATAAGTAAATAAGTGAATAAGTGAATACGTAAATAGGTATAAATCAAATAAATAGGTGTTTTTAATCGAAATGTTCAATCCTATATATTTTATCGTGTTCTCAATTATTTTGTTGTACTTTGTTGCACTTTGCTATAATTTGTTACACTTTGTTATGTGTTGTTATATTTTGTTCTACTGTGCTTGTTGATTTAGTTATGTACTCACTTAGTTGTTTCTGTTTTTGTTTTCTTTTAAGCGGAGTTCATTGTCAAGTGACAGAAATTATAAATGTAAATTTATTCTTGATTCACTAAAAAAAAAAAAAAAAAAAAAAAAAAAAAAAAAAAAAAAAAAAAAAAACATAATTAAGAGCTATGATGTTCCAAAAATATAATAAAGACAAAATAAATATGATTGTATGAATTATGCTGTCATTTAACATTTGGTATGTGTAGCTTTATTGTATGACACTGTTGTTTTGTAACATGTTATCAAATATTCTGTACGATTCGAATATTAAAAATATATAAAATTTGTTTACATATATAAACAATAGTTTTTTTTTGCAATTTTTTTTTTTTTTTTTTTGCTGTTTTTTAATTCAGGAAAGATAAATTATATATAATAATACAGTCATTATAATTTAAATACATAAGAAAGTTAACAAGCCATCGTTGTCGTTCCTTGATTTATTTGTTCGTTTATTTATATATTTTTTTGTTTCACCATTTATATGCTTTTTTGTTCATTATTATTATTATTTTTTTTTTTTTTTACAGTATGTTGCTACACAAATGAGAAAAATAAAAAAAAAAAAAAACAAGAATCATGTATTAAAATAAGATATTATTTATTTAACTATATGTTATTATTATTTAAAAGACTGGGGGAGGGATCATAAAATGAATTAAAAATGAATTAAAAATGAATTAAAAATGGATAAAAAATGTATTGTTTTTTTTTTTTTTTAATTGACGTTATAATAAAAAGACAATTTTGATAATATAATATGCAAATGTATATATTTTAAAAAATATTACATTAATAAGTGAATATATATACATACAAGTAAGCTGTAAACACAAGAAAGCTCTTCTATGTGTTATAGCTATTAAACACAATGCTTACATTTTTTTTTTATTAAAAATATTTTCTCGCTAAAAATTCATTTTAAAGACAGAAGTTAATTTTTTTTTTTTTACCCTTTATTTTTACCCTTTATTTTTACCCTTTATTTTTACCCTTTATTTTTACCCATTATTTTTACCCTTTATTTTTACCCTTTATTTTTACCCTTTATTTTTTTTTAAAATATGTGCGCATGTATAAATATAACAATTAAGTCAAAAGTGTAGATTTACATGACGCGATTAATAATTATAAATAACAAAATAAAGCAAATATTTATGTAAAAGTTAAAACACATCATTTTTATAATAAATCAAATGAAAGAAGTTACAAATTTCATAGTTCTCGACATTTTCCAAAAAAATATTTTTAATTATATGATGTGGTATGAAAAAGCACACGACATGGTATGGCACTACATTATGTTTACATATGTTAACATATTTTTAGCTACACTTTTTTAAAAAATTGAATAATGGAAAAAAAAAAAAAAAAATATCCTCAACATTGGGTCTGACCTTTAGTTTATCATTACACTTTTTCATTGATGGTTAGAAGTTGATGAAACATATATACAGTGGTAAAAGTATACCTCTTTTTTTTTTTTGCCTGCGTTTATATGTGTAAAGGATTAGAGTTGTATGTTTGATCTGTAGTACACACTATTTTATTTCCCGTTTTTTTTGCCTGTTTCGTTTTTAAATATATATATGTACATGCACATGTTTATATATCTTTATTATGTAAGTTTTTTTTTTTTTTTTTTTCAAAATGAAAGCGTATTTATATTTACAAATATATCGTACAGAGGTTATTTTTTTTTCATTTCCAACACAATATTTGCGTGTTCCCTCCATGTGTGTGAAACAAAAGCCTTATTATTAACATATCACTATTTTTTCTTTTTTGAAATTTTTAAAGAATACTCAAAACTTTTCGAATATAAATAAAAAAAAAAAAAAATATATATATATAAAATAAAAAAATAAAAAATAAAAAATAAAAAATAAAAAATAAAAAATAAAAAACAAAAAATAAAAGATAAAAAATATGAGATAAAAAATATGTTTACAGTGTATATCGTATTATCACAATTACACACACCTGTCCAATTTTTTTTTATTATTTTTGTTTGTGCAAAAAATAAATATTATTTGTAACTTGTAAAAAAAAAAAAAAAAAAAAAAAAATGACCAACTGTGATATAATACATTATGCATGACCAAGTGTTTATGGTCAAAAAAAGAAACCATGATATTAAAAAAATATTGTTTAAAAAAAAAAAAAAACAATATAACGTAATACAACAAAATGCAATACAACAAAATGTAATACAACAAAACGCAATACAACACATCGCAATATAATTTTTAATGTTGAAAATATAATGGAAGCAATAAAAAATTTTCGGTTGTCTTTAATTATATCATTAACTAATTGTCCAAATATAAAGTTTACTTTATTTTGCGCTCTCCCCCATATACTTCTATATATCTATCTATCTATCTATCTATCTATCTATCTCTCTCTCTTTTTTTTTTCTTTTTTTTTTACTATCATAGTAAAGTATACATTATAAGAATTGTTTACATTTTCAAAATTTATGTTTTTAATTTTTTTTTTTTTTTTTTTTTTTTTTTTTACAAACACTAAAAATAATTATTATTTTTGAGTTTGTGTAATACAAATACTACAGCCATCCACACACAAAAACATACACGACGATAATGTCATTATGAACGATTACAAAAAGTTGAAGGAAAAAACAGAAAGGATGGAAGGAGGGACAACAAACAGTAGTTCCAATAGTGAGAACACAGAAAAAAATAGTTACAAAAGTAAAAATGACTTAGAAGATATGTTTGAAATAAGTGAGATAAATGATTACAATACGATAATGAAATACGAATATATTTTAAAATCTAAATATTTTAGTAGTAATATTAATGTGTTACATGCACAGAGATTAATAAAAGAAAAATACGAAATAGAGTTTCATACAAAAGCAAAAGAATTAAAAAGTAATGTATTATATAGTATAATAGATATTAATGAGTTAAATGGTTTAGATGAAAATATGAGTATAAAAAAATATTTTTTAAAAAATTATGATAAATTAAATGAATATAATTATGTAATTGGAAATACAAATTATCCATTAGGTTATGAGAAAAATAGTACTGGTACATTTCGAATATATTTATTTAAAGTTATGCCTAAAAAAACTTTGTTAATAAGTAAAAATAATTTTGATATTTTTTTAAAATGTGAGATTCCTAATAATTATGATTCTATAGCGGTTGAAAGGGAGTTATATTACGAAATGTTAAATTCGGAAAATAAAAAAAATTATAACCCAAATGTAAATAAAAGAAGTATTAATTTTATCAAATATAATGAAGAAATGTTAAATTATCAAAATTTTAATAATAACTCGAATAATAAGAAAGATATTATTTATTATAGTTATTTGTATAAAATAAAAAACTCAGAACAAGTAATTCCTTTTTTATTAATCGAATTTGAGTTCAAATGTTTAAGAATCGATATAACTATTCCTATATGTGAATATTGTTTTAGTACTAATGCATATAGTTACTGTTATAATGATAGGGTACATTTGTGTGATGTATGTGATAAAAAATATCATAATAATAATAGGATTTTAAAAAATCATAAAAGAATTCCTTTATCAGAATCACCATTTCAATTTGGTAAATGTGTACATCATCCAAATGAATTGATTGAAAACGCATGTATGTCATGTTTTTGTGGTTTATGTCCAAAATGTGTTTTAATAGGACCCCATTCGAAAGGAGTATATAGAAATCATCCAATAACAAATATAAAAGATGCATATATTTTAGCTCGTCAAAAAAAAACATTAAGTGATGTACAATTAGAAGATCGTAAAACAAAAGTACTTGAGTTAATAAAAAAAAAACATAAATTATTAGCCGAGATTTATTCTAATTATTCTTCTGTACAAAAAAATGTAGATAAATTATATGCACATATGTTGAATGAAATAAAAAGTATTAAACAAAAAAAACTAAATTATTTGATGGCATTAAAAAGATCAGTTTTATCTGAATTGTTAATAATAGAATGGATGGAAGCTTTTTTTTTTCATACAAAATTGTCATTAAATATGTCCAATTTTATATTAAATGAAAAAAGGCAACAATTAGTTATTAATTTTCTGTCCCCTAATATTAAGGAAAATAATTTATTAAAGTATATCCCATATTGGGTATTTCAAAAAATACACATTCATTCGAATTTGTTTGTTTGTGAAGACAAGTTTTATCAAAATACTTTTTCAAATAAGGTATGTTTGGGTGGTACTATGCAAGATGATCAGACAGGGTCATGCGACACCGTCCGTGATAAACATAAGGAAAATGGTATTAAACATAAGGAAGATGGTATTAAACATAAGGAAGATGGTATTAAACATAAGGAAGATGGTATTAAAAATGATACATATAAGGAAAAAGGATTGGAACTTGAAATACATGATAACGCATTCAAATCTGTATTTAACTTTAATAATGTGTTTAATGACATAAATAGACATACTGATGTGTATGACATACATTTCGACAAAAATGAAGAGCAAGATGAGAATGTAAAATATTCCAAGTTAGAAACACCCGGGATAAATAATGAAACAAAAAATTATGATAGTAATGGAATTGATAATGTAAATAGTAGCAATAATGGAGATAGTAAATTGTTTAATGTGGAGGATATTATTTCGGGAAATCCGTTCAACGCGAAAAGTAAACATTTTGACATAAATAGCATGGAAGAAAAAGGTGGCATTGCAGAAAAAAGTGGCATTACAGAAAAAAGTGGTATTGCAGAAAAAAGTGGTATTGCAGAAAAAAGTGGTATTGCAGAAAAAAGTGGCATTACAGAAAAAATAAACATTGCAGAAATAAATAGTATAAAAAATAAATATTATTATTTAGACGATATAGCTAATGAAAAAGAGATAAATGTGAATTTTTTTTATTCTATTTTTAAAAATGAAAATAAAATGAAATATAATGAATTAAATAAGATATCACTATTAAAATATCCATATATATATAAAGAATTATGGATACATTTGTATAATTATAAATACATAAATATTATACATATATTGAAAGTAAGACATGGTGGATATAATTTATTCATGTCGTTATTGTATGCTTTTATGAATATATCTAATTATTATGACTCTATTGAAGATTTGGTTAAACATATAATTAAACATGAGATATATACTTTATTTAATAATACTATTGATTATGGTACTAAAATGAAAGTTACCGAACTGTTGAATAACATGACTACTTTGATATGTTTACAAAACTTAAAGGTACATGTATTTATCGATCAGTATTTAGAGCAATGTTTTTTGGAAATAGAAAAAAATAAGGATATTATTAAGACAACCATAGATAAATTAGTAAATCAGAAAGAAGCTGGTTGTTACGAACATACGTATCTAAAACAGGTGAAGCATTACAACGGCTATAGCAATCGTATTAATCATGTTGATTCTGCTGAACAAAATATTAAACGGGAAGAAGCTCTGTATATACAGGCAGGCACTGAAGAAAGGTACGAACCGAGTCATAATGAAACTTTTGATCAACCTATAGACGCAACTAATAACATGAATGTATTACATAGCGTGAAAAATGATAACAAATCAAACAATTTAAAAAAAAAAGAACAAAATACAGTGCAAAATATAGTGCAAAATATAGTGCAGAACAATAGCCAAACAAAACTTGGAACAAAATATAGCGAGATAAACATAGGAGATAACACCGAAACGGTAGAAAAGAATTTTGCAACTATGGATGATACAATAAAAAGTGAAAATGATCATACTCTCGAATCTGAACATAATACGAATTTAAAAAAACTAGAATTTCCAAGTAACGAAAATTTACTTTATAAAGAAAAAATTTATATATTAAATGATAAAGATAAAGAAGAATTTTATACCCTAAAAAAGATAAAAGAGTATGTCTGTATTTATATCGAAAAGTTTATAAATGAATTAATAAAAATACCACATAAAGAACTAAACAATAGTATAAGATTTTTATTCTATACAATTCAGGATGAAATTGAAGGATTAAATAAAAATCAATTAAATAATGATCATAAAATAAATATACATACTTTCACCCTTTGTTTAGACTTATTTATTAATTCAGTTTTATATCCATATATTTTTTATGTGCATGAGCAACATGCAAATGTAGCCATAAAAAACAAAAACTCTGTACTGTACCAAAAAGTTGTGTTAATGTTTGCACAGACATTAAAAGAAATGTCTATATATATTTTCCAAATATACAATATAGGAACCTACGAAGATAATTTTAAGACATTCATAAATAATATAAAAAAAAATGATTTAATGGCGGGTAAAGTAAATAATGAAAGTATGTTTTTCTTGGACGTTTGTGAGAAGGTGAGTGAGTGCGTGTGTTGTGGGTCATACGTTATACGTTATACGTTTTATGTTACACGTTATACATTGTACTTTTTTCCGTTACACGTTGCACGTTATACGTCATACGTTGTACTTTTTTCCGTTACACGTTGCACGTTATACGTCATACGTTGTACTTTTTTTCGTTACACGTTGCACGTTATACGTTGTACTTTTTTCCGTTACACGTTGCACGTTATACGTCATACGTTGTACTTTTTTCCGTTACACGTTGCACGTTATACGTCATACGTTGTACTTTTTTCCGTTACACGTTACACACTATACGTTTTACGGTTTTTTTTTTTTTTTTTCTTTTTTTTTAGCTGTACAAATGGATCATGAAAAATTTAGAAGTACCCAGGTACTACTCACCAATTAGATGGTCATGCAACGAAAGTATAGGAAAGAGTTTTGAAACAGTGGTAAAGGAAATTGTAAATATAGATAAATTGGCAACACAAAAATGTGTTAATGAACATATTGATTTTAATATGTTCTTTAGTATTAAAAATGTTAAGGAAATATTGGATTTGTGTTATTCAATAATAAATGACATTGAATAATAAAATAATATGTATTCAACTAGTAAACGTCAGACAGTGGATTCTTATTAGTGATCAACATGTAATAAGCATATTTTAATTTAAAATTTTTTTTTTTTTTTTTTTTTTTTTTTTTTTTTTTTTTTACAAAATTAATGACAAAAAAAAAAAAATAGAATAAGTAAAAAGTAAGGAAAAATAGAAAAGTTATAAAACATTTACATAAAAAAAAAAAAAAAAAATAAAATAACAAGAAATATGTGTATGACACATGTGTACATTTTTGTTTATTGTTGTGATACGTCTTATATACGAACATAGGCGCGCACATACATATTTTTTAAAATCTTCTTTTTGTAACATACCTATAGATTAAATATTACTCCTCCAAATATGTATGAAATATGTATGAATATATAATGATCATAATATAGTTCATTATAACGTGGAAACCGACAAGTACAAAAAAAATAATTGAGAAAAAATATATGAGAAAAAATATATGAGAAAAAAAAAGATTATGCATAATAACACAGATTATAGCTGATTTATATTTGTATACAAGTGATGCCATGTGTCCTCTGAAGCGGATATGCCATAAGAAATGTGATAATTTTCTGTTTGTCCAAACAAAATAAATAAAACTAGAAGTATATCTACTTTTTGAATTTGGTTCAATATTAAATTGTCTTTTAGTAAGTTTTTATTTTTATATTTTAATGGAAAATGTAATATTTGCATTCCACATATTTTATCTATAATATATTTTAAATCTTTATTTTTTTTATTTAAATAAGATAACTTTGCATTTTCTATTAAATAATCAGAATAATAAAAATAATTTTTGGTAAATTCATTTATAGAAGATAAAACTTCTTTTTTTATTAGTTCTAAGTCTTTAGGGTTTGTTTGAACTAATAACATAAAAACTCCTGCAAAATATTTTTCATAATTTAAAAATTCAAATGATGAATCATATGTTAAATCTTTTTTTTCTCTTAAATAATGAAAAAACTTACTGTTTAATATATATTGAATTATATATGATACAGCAGAAAAAAAAATAGGGTTTGTATATAACTTTTTTTTTTTTTCCATAAATTCGTCAAATTGGGTTTTGCTAAAATCGTTGATATCTATGTAGCTTTTTATTTTTTCTAATTCGATGTCGATCATATTTTTTTCTTTATCACTTATCTGTTGTCTATCATTACTGTTATTACTGTTGTTATTATTACTGTTGTTATTGTTGTTATTATTGTTGTTTATAAGATATTCGATTTTTTTTAAAAATTGTAGTAAATAAATAGATATATGTACCCCGTTTGGGAGAAAGCCAAAATTGTTAGCACTTTTACCCATTAATAAAAAAACAGCGTGTTCTTCTTTGTCATTTAGATATACATATGTAGTTTGTTTTGATTTTTGTTCTAACTTTACTAACGGACATAATAAATTATATTCATATGTTATATCATTTATTTTTTCATTTGTTACTGTTTTGGTAGAACTACTATTGTAACTTTCGACAATTTCATTATTCATCATGTTCGATTTTTTTACAACATTTGTTACTTCTTTTTGATTATTTAATATATCAAAATTTGTAATTTTTTTTTCTTCTTTATTTTTTGTTATAGTACCTAAGTAATGACGAATATAATAATGTATAAAATCTGTAACATCACCAACTATAGTAACTTCAAACAAAGATAAATCGTTAAATAAGTTGTTTAAAACGATATTGACATCTTCAATAGTTATCTTCTCTAACAGTTGTAAGTCAAAATTTTGGTATCCGAGTTTGTTGTCGGATATGTAGGACAGTGTTTGGCCTATTAAAAAGGACTGTATCACGTAAAACAAAAAAAAAAAAAAAAATAAGTGGTAATTGTAATAAATGTGAATGGACATATATATATATATATATATATGTATATGTATATATAAATGTTTTGAATACGTTTTCATTACGCGCACAAAATTAATGCACAATGTGTAAATATGCATAATGCATAAATTGTACAAAGCGTGTCTACACGTGTGTGTTACCTGGAGGTTGTTCCTATATTCATAGTAATCCTTCTTCAATTTATCGACCACTCTATGTAAAGCTGATGGTTCAATTTTGGTTTGTACTATAATATTGTTTAATATAGAAAAGGCAGAATGCATATTCTCATATTTATTATAAGTATAAATATCAATATAAAAATATTCATCATTTACATCAATCATAATATTGATATTTTTGTTGCTACAATGTATTTCTACTTTTTCTCTGTCTATGTTTTCAATTTCCCCCCCTTCAAATAAACAAATTATAGAAAATAGTAAAAGGAATGTTTTATCTTTTTTATTTTTTAATATGTCATTATGGGGAATAATTAATTTTATGTACATATTATGTTTATCGATTTGGGTTTTGTATATATTTATTTTTATTCCGTTTAATAATTCGAAGTTTTGGATTTGTTGTTGCGTCGGGGATGTGTAGTATGGTGCGTCTGTAAAAGTATTATGTGGTACGTCTGTAAAAGTATTATGTGGTACGTCTGTAAAAGTATTATGTGGTACGTCTGTAAAAGTATTATGTGGTACGTCTGTAAAAGTATTATGTGGTACGTCTGTAAAAGTATTATGTGGTACGTCTGTAAAAGTATTATGCGGTGCATCTGTAAAAGTATTGGTTAACTCCTTATCCATATTAGATGACCTTTCTGTATCTGTATATAGCCTGTCATACCCGTTTATGTCTTTTTTTTTTTTTTTCAATTTTAAATATTTTTCATTTTGCTCCCCCCGTTTTAACGAATATAATTCTGTTCTATCAGTTATGTGTTCTGTATGATCACCTAGTTCGTTTTTTAGTTGTATATTATTTATATTATAACAATTTTGAAAAAAATTAAAGTTAGGAATTGTATTTAAATCGTGAATAGAACATAAAATGTTATTGTCGCTATAGGGGCTATATCCTTCGGTAGTACTACTATCTCTACCATAACTCAACTGTGTCAATGTGTTGTTATTTTTTATATTTTCTAATTTGTGAAAGATATAATCAAAAATAGTTTTGCTATTATTAAGATTAGCACTTCTATTTTTGTTGTTTATATATTTGGATTGATTCACATTTTTTGTTATATTTTCAAAAATGTAATTATCTGATAATAATTTATTTTGAATACTAAAAGAATAGTCAGGAACATGTTCAGTTGAATATATATTATTATAAAACAATTTTTTGATTTTTTGTTTATCAAATAAGTGAGAAGATTCATTAGGTACATGAACAATAATACAATTTGGTTTAAAATTTGTATTTTGAGTAAATACATTAAATAAATATTTGAAATAATTCTTAGCAAATAAATTAATTTCTTCGATTGTTAAATTATTAAATATTTGTTTTCTTATTATTTTTTCTCTTTTTTCATTCATATAAATATGCTTACATGAATTATAATCGATTATTTTTTGTATTTCATCAGCATACGTTTCGTTTATTTTATTGTCCTGTATAAATTCGTCTTCTTTTTCGGGGTGGATCAATTTACTATTTTTACCACTGTGGGGTGTGATAGTAGTATTGGTAGTAGTAGTGGTAGTAGTTGCAGTAGTAGTAGTAGTAGTAGTAGTAGTAGTTGTATCACTCCCAGATGTAGAACCCGTTTCCACAACATCGGTGTAACTATCCTCGCACAAATCATCATACATTTTATTAATTTTATAATTTTCCAACTCATCATTACTAAACCCATATTGCATTAAACTTTTAATAAAATTATAAAACATTTGAATTGTTTTATCAAAAGTTTGTACATTTGTTTTAATTTCTATAGTTTTTATAGTTGCACCTTCATTTATGTTAGTATATTCATTTATGTCGATATTGTTAAACAGATGTTGTCTTTGGATATTGAACCTAAAAGATAAACAATAAAATATAATGTCTTTTATAATCGAAATTTTTAAATCTTGCATTGTTTTAATTCCTTTTATTTTTTCTTTTGCTAAAATGTTGATAGTAACATTGTTTAATGCATAATTAAAAATTTCAAAAAGGGTTTCGTTATTTTTTATGTTTGACTTATTTAAGCTTTTTTCTTCTTCTAAATTAACAGCATATTTTTTTTCTAAATAAGATCTGAATTTTAATTCATTTATAATTGGGTCAGGATTTTTTGTTAACTCTTTAAATTTTTCACTATCGACAATATTATCATCTATATATTCACAAGGGGGTTCGGGTGGGTCATGTAAAAAGGTTGGTTGAATTAAGTTGACCAGATTTGCTGACTCATTTGATTTATTCTGGTCAGTGTTAAAACAGTTAGATTCTTTTATCTCCATTTCGGATGTAATATTACTTCCATTATTACAAATATTTGCAGTTTTATCCAACAAATTGTCACTAAACTTATGAACAACAGCTGGCAAATTTTTATTTGTACTCCTTAAAGTATTTTCTGTTAAAATATCCATATATATTTGATCATCTTTTGTTAATTTTTTTTTTATTATATTTTTAAACTTGTTATTTATTAAACTTTGTGTAATGTCTGTGTTCACATCACCATACACATATATATTTGCATTTTCCGGACGAAAAAATAAATCAAAGTATTCTTTTACGTCTTTCTCTTCGTATCGTTTTAGAAGTTCGAGTTTGCCAATTGGTAATCTGTGGCTTAATCTGTAAAGTGGGTAAAAAAAAAAAAAAAAAAAAAAAAAAAAAATTAGCATAACCAAAAAATGGAGTGGGTATGGCGTGGCAAAAGGTGCAGCATACTACATCAAACTATGCTACTTTATGGTACAGATGAACATGTCGGGTACCCATTATGTTATTTTTTATTTTTTTAGCTCTATTTTGCTATACCTATTTTCTCTGTGCAACGTTTTAATAATGTCTGAATTTATTTTATATTCTACTGTGTTAATAATACTATATTCCGAAAAAATAGCTTTTTTTTCTTTTGTTATTCTTTCTTTGGTAAATTGTGTATCTCCTTTTAACACTTCAACCATTGTATCAATACATTTCGATAAAATGTCGTGTTTATAATTAAACTCGTCAAGTGTATAAATATCATAATCTTCAATATTTTCTTCTTTAATATTTTCAACTTTATTATCACACTTGAAGTCATTAAGCATATAATCTTTATATATTTCGTTGTTCATACTTACACTTATATAAAAAACGATATGATGAAAATCGGTGTATGCATTAGTTCGGATGTTTTTATCTAATATATTTTTTCTATTCCTATAATTTTTGGTATAAAAAACAAAAAAAAAAAAAAAAAAATAAAACGTGTTACAATTTATTTTTATTGGCGAAAAACAAGTATGATTCAATGATAGACACATATAAAAGCACATACACAAATGTATACATATGATAAAAAAAAAAAAAAAAATACCATATATATGTTTATAACGGTACATGTTCACTGACACGTGTGCGAAGATGCAACCACCTCCCACACATACACATGTACAACAAACAAAAATATGCAGTGATTATTATTTTTTTGTTTTACTTTGATCCCATATAAGATACATGTTCACATAAATGACTGATACCTTGTTGATTTTTTTTTTCATTGACACTTCCAGTATTTATTTCCATATATACATGCAACTCTTCATAATTATAATTAATATGATCGATGTTTTTTTTATATTCATTTGAAATTTTGTGTGATGGTAAAATGATATGTTTTTCATTATTTAAAATATGCATTTTTTTATTTCGATTTTTTCTTTTTTTATAAATTATGCTACTTAGTTTGTTAGGCAGTTGACATTTTATAAGGTCATCGTCTTCAAGTAAATCACACATCTATTAAAAAAAAAAAAAGGAGCGGATATAATAAGTGTGGGTGTACGTACTTGCAGCATGTAAACGCATATATATATATATATATATTTAGTCGATATAACCATACATCCGTGAATGCATACATGTATGAATGCATACATGTATGAATGCACACATGTCCACGCAAATCATTACAACTTAAAAAAAAATAAATAAAAAAAAACGAATCAATTATATAATGATTAATGAATATGAGCTATGGATTCGTTTTTTTTTTTTTTTTTTTTTTTTTTTATGTGAATGTGCATGTGCAAATATATATGTATGTAAAAATGCATCTCTATTTATTGTATACAAATGTATTTTTTAGTAAACGTATTTTTCAAATTATTGAAAGTTTATATTTATGATTAGACAAAAATTATTGAAAAAAAAATGACAAAACAAAAGTTGTTAAATAAAAAAGCTGAAAATGGAAAAGACAAGGATGGCAACAAAGTTTAAGTGTTATAACATGCAATCGTTTTTTCGAGCTTGTTGGCGTATATTTTGTGAGGTAGACAAATATATGCATATATGTATAGACAAATGGATATATATATATATATATATATATGAGAATTGCGTTTTTTTCCTTTTTTTCAAAAGAAACTGAAAAGAACATAATATAGCTTCAGCTTTATACGATTATGGTAAAAAAAAAATTGACAATCATTTTTTCTGCATTTTTTCTGCATTTTTTCTGTATTATTTAAGGAATTGTTTAAGGCATTATTTAGGGCATTATTTAGGGCATTATTTAGGGAATTGTTTAAGGCATTATTTAGGGAATTGTTTAAGGCATTATTTAAGACTTTATCTATGACATTATCTACAACTATAATTACAACTATAATTACAACTATATTTTCACAATGTTAATTCTATATTAAAATTACTACTCGAATTATCATCAACTTTAATACGTTTCTCATATAAATCTAACATATATAATCCATACTGTTTAGCAAAATATGTTATAATTATATTTGCTCCTGCTCTTAAATAACTTTTAAATAATTCTGTAAGAATTTCATTTTCATATTTTAAATCTTTCTTTAAAGATTTTACGTAATTTTTAATCATGACATATTCACCAGAAACATTATAAACAGCTATAGGTACATTCGTACCAGCATCTAACTTGCTTCTTATTTTGCTTATAATATCTAAATAAAATATAGATGGTTTTACCATTACAATATCACACCCTTCTTTTATATCTGCACAGCAAAACATTAAAAAAAAAAAAAAAAAAAAAAAAATACATATATATATATATAAATATAATAGCAATAACAACGGTAACAATATAATGTGTGCAAAAAAAAAAAAAAAAAAAATAAGAGAGTAATAGATATATATATAGTTATGGTTTGGGTATTATTACGTTTTTCCACATTGTTAAGGTCTATATAATTATTAGAATCATGTTGATAGGATTGTTTATTTTTAACAAAATTGTGGGATATATTGGAACTTAAAATAGATCTAAATGGTGCATACATACATGATGCATATTTGCAAGTATATGATAAAATTAAAATATTTCTGAAACCGTAAAAATCTAAATTCTTTCGAATTTGTTCTATTCGGTTATCCATTGAATCACTAGGACAAACTACATCGACACCACATTTTGCCAAACACAGGGACTAAAGAAGGTAAACAAAGTTTATATATATATATATATATATATGTGTGTATGTGTATATGTGTGTATATATATATGTGTGTGTATATGTATATGTATAAGCACGTGTTGAAAAAAACATAGAAACCTAGTAACATGAGTAGACGCAGCAATGCAAAAAAAAAAAAAAAAAAAAAAAAAAAAATGTATGGTAAGATATAACTTTTATTTATGTATGTGTATTTAATTTTTGTATTACCTGTTTAACGAGTGTATGGACACTGATGTCGTTGATTATTTCTCGCTTTTTCTCGTCGTATATACCATCATGACCATATACGTTATATGGGTCTAAAGCCACGTCTGCATATATTACAACATCATGTGCAAATTTGTCTTTTAGCTTTTTTAATGTTTGGCAAAAATAACTATTTTCGTTATAACATTCTTCACAATAAATTGATTTCTTTTGATCATTTACAACAGGAAAGAGCATAAAATGGTGTATATTTAATTTTAAGCATTCTTCTATTTCTTTTACTACTCCTTCGTAATTATATGTGTGAATACCCTCTAATTTCGTTTCGTTTTTTTCATTTCCCTGTGAAACAGTTTGCACGTTCAAATACGTTTCAGTGTTCGATGACTTTAAGCATAATATATATAAGAGTGCGTATATATATATATATATATATGTACATACGTTTATACATACAAAAAAAAAAAAAAAAAAAAAAAAAAAAAAACATTCTAATAAATTTTATCGAAATGTATAATTAGTTTTTAAAAAACGGTTACCTCTTCATGAATAAACAAAGGGTAAATAAAATTTGATGTCTTTATATTCGTATTATTATATAATGAAATTAAATGTTTGTTTTTTTTTATTCTTCTGCCCCTCCTATTAGTTTCTATGTATATATTATCGTTTATATCCTTTGCAAAATTTTTTATATTATATTTACTTGCAATATTGTTGTTATATGCCTCCTCAATTGAATTTTCACCTTTACTTAAATTGACTATGTTCTAATATTAGTGTTTATTATTTTAAATAAAAAAAAAAAAAAAACGTTTTTATTGAAAAAAAGTTTAAAACATTTATTTTAAGTTGTCATTAAATTGCGTGTGGTTCCATGTGATTCGTCAAATCATGTTCGTATTGTAATTATTCTATGTTTATGGAATTTTTTTTTTTTTTTTTTTTTCATTATGTATATTGTTTATCGCCGCTCATCACTTTTTTTGTGTTTTTTATTTTAACTCTTTGCACAAAAATGTATTGTCACAAAAAATTAAAAAAGAACGAAGTGAACATTAAAATGGATCTCAGATAAAACACAAAGTTACGACAACAAAAAATTAGTTAGGTATATATATATATGTGTGTGTGAGTGTGTATTCATGTGTATGTTGACATGTATTCATTTACGAGTAACAAAAAAACTTTATCATTCATATAACGCATTGGCCATTTTTTTTTTTTTTTTATTTATTTTTTTTTTATATTTTCATTGTTACATCGTTATTTTGTGAGGTACTCCATCTCCTAGATGCCGGTTTGGAGCTCTATAAAAAAAAAAAAAAAAAAAACATCAATAAACAATCAATAAATGTATATGCGTATATGTTCGTTCGCATTGTGACATATACATGAAGCTACAATTTGTAGCACACTAAAAATATATTACCTTTATGAGTTTGGGTGAGTATAAAATGTATGCATTTTTCCTGAAAACGTTGTTAAGGCAATAAACTAAATTTAAAATAAAATAAAACAAAACGATTCCATTTACTTTTATCATTTTTGTTTTATAACATTTTCGAAAATAAAATAAAATAAAAAAATAAAAAAATAAAAAAAATAAAAAAAATAAAATAATAAAATAATAAAATAATAAAAAAATAAAATAAAGTTTAAAAATAAGCACAGTAATAGATGCAAAACTAAAATGGGTTTATCCAATCATATTCGTTTATCCAAAAGTAGAAGTGCTTCAATAAAAAAAAATTGCTTGTGTTATTCAGAAAAATCAAACGCCATGGTTTATTGTGTTACATGCTTTTTTTTTTTTTTTTTTTTTTTTTTTTTTTTTTACATTTTACATTTTTGCACTTATGTTACAGTTTTTGTTTCGTAAGGAAATTAAAATAGAACTGGATGAACAATTTAAGAAAAGAAAGAAAATATATAACTGGGTGAACGTTTTTGATAGAACAAATGGATTTGCAATACTATTACTTTATAGAACGTATCTGTTTTTTGTTTTTTATTATTTTATTTTTTATTATTTTATTTTTTATTATTTTATTTTTTATTATTTTATTTTTTATTATTTTATTTTTTATTATTTTATTTTTTATTATTTTATTTTTTATTATTTTATTTTTTATTATGTTATTTTTTATTTATTTATTTTTTTATTTTATTTTCGTAAATAATTATAAAACTTTATGCTATTATTTTTGTTTCTCCTATTCACGCTCACATGTATTTTTTTTTTTTTTTTTTTAAACATCTCATTTTATCTTTCTCTCTATCTTTATATATATTTAAATATGCATGTATATATTAAAAAGATGTTATATGCGTTTTTAATAAAAAAAATCACATTGTTGAAATTATGACAAAATGTAAATGGGTAAAAAAAAATATAAAAATGTAGATGTTATAATTGTATTCCAACGAGTACTATTTTTGTTCCACGGGGGTTATAAATCAGAATGAAACAGTAAATTTCTTGACAAGTTTCTTTATTTGGCTTTTTTCTTTATTTGGCTTTTTTCTTTATTTGGCTTTTTTCTTTATTTGG
>CABPSV020000314.1:0-19339 GCA_902459845.2 Hepatocystis sp. ex Piliocolobus tephrosceles
TAACCAAATAAATAAATAAACATATAAAAACAAATACATAATACATATGTTTATCTATATCTTTATACATATGTATATTGCATTGCCCAAATTTCTCGTTTAAATGTATATGTTCTTATTAATCTAAATTGCTATCCTTATTTTACTTTTTTTTTTTTTTTTTTTTTTTTTTTCTTTTACAATTTTCAAATGTTTATTAGGATTATTTAAAATATGTAAATATATGAAATAAACTTTTTAAAAAAGTGTTTTATTTATTTGATAATTTTTTGTATTAATCTCTTTGTTTTCTTAAAATTTAAATAAAAAAAAAAAAAAAAAAAATGTGTGATGTAGTAGTACTTTGTAGAGTTAGCGACGGCATGACTCTAGTTGAGACGAGCAGTGAGACTAAAAATAATTCTCACAAAGTGGCATTAAAAAAATTGTGTAAAAAACTACAATTACTTCCTAATTTATCAACGATTACATCTAATGATTATAATTATCAGTAAGATATATAAAAAGAGAAAAAAAAAAAAATGGATTTCTCTTTTTTATAACTAACATAAATAAAGATGTATATATATATGTATCTATGCATTTCAACCGTGTTAATACTTTCATATGTTAAAACCTAAAACAGCGAAATGTATATACACATACCTACATAAATATATGTTTATAAAACAAATGCTACATTGTAGTATGTCTTTTTATATACATTCTTTAGCATTTTGTGTAGATTTTTTCTAAATAATATGATTTTGTTTCATTTTGTTTTTTAAAATATACAACTAAAAGATGATAATATTTATATATAAAGAAAATATTAGTCACTTTATTTTTATTTTTATTTTTTCGATTTTTTTTTTTTTTTTTTTTTAGTTTTTTAATCGAAAATGGAATAGCATATATAGCAACATTTCCTGTAATGTATCCCAAAAAATTGGCTTTTTTATTTTTGAATGATGTATGTAAACAATTTAATGAAGGTTATAATATATATACACACAGTTTTGTATTATTATGGGCATTTACAATTTTTTCATATTTCTACATTTTTTTTTTCTCACACTCTTTCTATATATATATATTCTTTACGCATTTTCACATTACATGTTCTATAATTGCAACATTAACTCATTGTATATATATATATATATATATATTTTATTTTTTATTATATTTATATGCCCACTTATCATAAAATTGTTATTTTATTCTTAATAAATTTTTTTTATATTTTTTTATATGCAGAACTAATGATACAATATGGGACACATTCTATAGATTATAGGTCAATTATAGAAACTATAGAAAAACCATACTCTTTTATAAAATTCGGTAGGTTTTTACACATATACATATATGTATGTATGAGTATATAATTTTTTTTTTTTTTAATATTTATACATATAAACACATTATTATATCTTTTATATATATGTTGCAAATGTAGCACGTTTACTATACCGCGTTCTTCATATCATACTTTAGTATATTATTTTATGATTTGTTTTATAATTTTATTTTCTATTAAGATAGAAAAATTGCAAAAATAAAGCAAGAGTATAAAGACCCACGTTCTAATATCGCAATAAGAAAACTAAATGAAAGTTTAAATGAAGTTAGTAACATAATGAAAAAAAACATAGATGACATCTTGTTGAGGGGAGAAAATTTGGAAGGTATTCACATGTTTACTTTTATTAATTAACTATAGTATTGTGCTAGTATAAAATCTCATATATACATATACATATACATATATATATATATATATATATATATTAGCAATTTAACAAACTTACAAATATATTTTTTGTATATCTTTTTTTTTTTTTGTCAATAGACGTCGGGAAGAAAGCTTTTAATCTAAAGTATGAGTCAGAGAAGGTATATAAAAATATGACATATATAAATGTGAACATATGTAAACACCAACACAGATTAATAATGACAAATAAAAAAAAAAAATAAATAAACAGATTATTTATTATTTTTTTTTTTTAATATATTTTTTATATACATATATATATATATATATTTTTTTTTTTTTTCAGTTTAAAAAAGCCTCAAGGATTTTGAGTCTAAGATACAGCATGTATCAATATGGGATAATAATTTTTGTAATTCTTTTTTTTTTTTTAATTATAATTTTTAAAGTTTATTTTTAATTGATGTTGATTTTTTATTATTAATTTTTTTTTTTTTTATATGTTTTTGTAACTAAATTTTTCTTAAATATGTGTATATATATATAAGCGTGTCTAAAATTTCATAATTGATAACATTTTTATATAAAAAAAAAAAAAAAAAGGAAATAAACGTTTTTTAATTTCACTTATTGTGATAAATTAAAATAATAATGCGATATTAACATTAATGAATAAAAACAATAAAACTAGTAAAAATGACTAGATAAGTAAAAATAATGAAAAAAAATAATAATTTGCTATATATAATAAAAAGTAAATATCTTCATAAACTTTTTTTTATTCTTTATTACATTAATATTTGTCTAATATGACAAAAAATCATTGAACATTTAAAATTTTAAAATATGAGCAAAAGAAAATTTTTGGTTTTTGTGTAATTACATATATATCGTATGTATATAATATTTTTTTTTTTTTTTGTTATACCGATTGCTGTATAAGCAACATGTTGTCAAAAAATATTTTACAATATGATTAATTATGTTTCACAAAAAGAGTTATTTTATTCAACAACTTTGTTCTTGATATAATAGAAAGGTATAAATTTTTATATATTTTATTGATTTTTTCGTTCTTTGTTTTTCGTTTTGTGTTTTGTGTTTTTTGTTTTTTTTTTTTATCACATGTCTACAACACAAAAAAAAAAAAAAAAAAATTATATACAACATTGTTTCAGTATATATATATATATATATGTGTGTGTGTGTTTTTTCTTGCTGTTGTTTATTGTTTGTGTGATTAGTTACTCGTCCAAGTGCCTATTTTTTTTTGTTCGCTCACATAAGTAAATATGAAATTAAGATTTATAATTTACATCTGTGTTTATATGTTTTTTTCGAAGGGGCTTTCGAGTTTAAAGGTACAAAATGAAACAAAAAAAGATGAAATAATTAATGGAGAAAATAAACAAAGAAAAGTAAGAAAAAATAATTACAATTCTTTAAAGAAAAAAATAAAATTAAAAAATGAAAGCATTTCTAATACAAACAAGAGCTCTTTACATGATGAAAAAACAGGTATTAGCAGTATAAACGAATTAAAAAAAATGGTAGTCGCTGATGAAGAATATATAAACAGTGAATATAAAAAATGTATAGATGTTGTAGAAAAAGAATTAAATGATAAAAAGAACAATGATGATATTGAAAAAATAAAAGAAGAAATGGAAAAATTATGTTTATTAAAAAAAAAACAAGATGAAAAAGAAGAAATAAAAAAAAAAAATGAAGAAGAAATAAAAATAATGAAAGCAGAAATAGAAAAAAAAAGTAGTATATTTACAGATAAAGAAAAAAAAGAAAAGGAAATTATATCAAGCTTAGGATTATCAAATAAAATTCCTACATTATCTGAAACATTAAATGATTTATTATCTGAAGTTAAAAATTGTGAAAGAGATTATACGGAAAAATGTCCAATGAATTGGCAGTTAAATAAAAATGATAATAAATATTGCAATGCACCTGATTCTTATGTAGGACCATGTGAAAAACAAATAAAAAATGAAATGGATATAAGTGAAAAAATACAAACTGAAAAAAATTGTTTCATATTTTGGCCATGTAACAAAAATTGTATTCAAAATTTTAAAAAATCCAAGTGTCCCATAGATTGGATTTTAACAGAAGATAATTTTTGTATGGCTCCTCAGAATTATACAGGGAATTGTTTAAAAAAAATAAATTTTATAAAAATGAATGAAAAAGAAAAAGCTATATATTCTAATTTGTGTAATATCCGATGGTCTTGTAAAGAAGCATGTAAACGTGATTATTCTGTTTTATGCCCAGAGGGCTGGATCGAAGGAAGTAAAGGATATTGTTTAGCAACAAATACGTATGATGGTATTTGTGAAAAAAGGATATATTTAAAAGATTCAGATAAAACGTTGAAACAAATGTATGAACAAAAATGTCAATTTAATTACCCTTGTATAAATTCATGTCAAAAAAAATATGACGATTTGTGTCCTAATTTGTGGTTCCTAATTAATAATAATGAATGTGCACCTAGTGAAAGTTATACTGGAAATTGTAAAGAAAATTATATTTTTAAAAATAAAACTATTGAAGAAAAAAAAATGTTTGAAGAAATGTGTGATATATCATATCCCTGCTTACAAACATGTAAAAGAGATTATTCATATAATTGTCCAATAGGATGGAAAGAAACATTAAGTTATTGTTTAGCACCGGTATCTTATAAACACAATTGTAAAAAAATTATGAGAACAAATATGACTGAAAAGGAAAAATTAGAAATAAGTACAAATTGTCATGTCTTCTGGCCTTGTTCCAATTATGAAATTCTTTTAAAAAAATTAATATATAATAATTTAACAGAAGAGGATTATATGTATATCGTTAATGGACCAGTTGATAATGCAACCGGATCCATATTTCATGTATAAATAGTAAATAGTTGGCTTAGTGTTTCAAGATGGGGAAAAACTACAAAAGTTCGTAGGGATTATAAAAAAAGGAGTTCCACAAGGAGTTCCAAAATATATATATATATATATATATATATATATATACATATATTTCTATAACGATGCCAAGGTATCGCTCCATATATGAAACATTTTAATAGCTGTTTAATTGTGAGAAAGGTTTTAACACAAAAATATTTGAAAGTGCTTGAAAATGGTTGAAAATGTTTCAAAATGTTTCAAAATGTTTGAAATTTTTTGAATTTTTGAATTTTTAAATTTTTGAATTTTTGAATTTTTGAATTTTTAAATTTTTGAATTAAAATTTTTTTTTTTCTGTATTGTCTTTTTTTTTTTTTTTTTTGTCACTATTTGTACCTTTTTTTTGTGTATTTTCAAATTTACCTAATTCTTTTTAAACTTAAAAAAATTGCTCTATTCTTTTTTTTTTTTAAAAAGAACCATATATATGTATATATATGTGTGTGTATATGTTTCCTCATTTATTTAAGCAAAAAGTGTAAAAAAATGAAAAAATAGTAAAAATTAAAAAAAATGGAAATAATAATTGGATTATGCCTTGGGTATTTTTTAAACATAGAATGCATTTTTATTATGAAATATGTTCATAATAATATTTTCAAAGATTAGTAAAAACATTCCTTACTATTATGCGCTAATATTAAATTATATATTTTTTTTTTTTATTCGTTTTGTGTTTACTCCTCAATTATTTTTTAGGTATTTATTATTTTTTTTACTTATTATTTTTTTTTTTTTATTTATTTTTTTTTTTGTGTATAATACATTTTTATAAAAGAAAATTAAAATTTTAAAAATAACTTAAGCTTGTGTAAACCGTATTGGCGCTAGTATATAACACACACTGAATGGTACTAAGAAAGAGCAAACTATTATAAGACTTTTTATTACTGGCTCCATGTTAACTGTATAAATTTACATTTATAAACACTTTAATAGTAGGAACTATAGCAACATACATTTTTAAAAAAATGCATAACAAACACACACATGCATATATATATATACATACATACTTAAAGAACGTAATAACGCACATTTTTATTATTTTTTAATATTACCTTTTACATTTTTTATGGCTAAAAAAAAACAGCATTAGTAAAAAATAAGAATTTACCCCGTATTCACAATAAAATTTTTTTTTTTTTTTTTTAAAACATAAAATTTGTCAGCACTATTAATAAAAAGAATGAAGAAAAAATGGATTTATTATTGTATTACATATTTCCACATGCGTACTTTTTTCATAAAATTAAATTTGTATTTATCCTTTTTTTATAACATCTATTAAACATAAGAGAAAAAGGGAGAAAACAAGTTTAATGCAAAGTAAAAGTTTAATATATTTGCATAGCCAGCCTTCTTGCTGTACGTATGCATATACACAATTAATATGTATATATATATGTATATAAATTAATCTTTTATATAATTTTATACTAAAAAAAAAAAAAAAAAAAAAAAAAAACATAGGAAAAATATAAAAACCGTTCAAGTGATATTTACATGCGAGGGCATTAATTTATGCAAGTATAAGTAGTACAAATAAAAAAAAATACATAAATAATATTCAAAAAAAAAAAAAAAAAATATATCTATATATCTATATATATATATATATATATATATAACAAACTCAATAATATTGTACAAGTCTCTGTAAAAAAAAAAAAAATTTTACCTGTAATTTATTCAAGCTTAATAAATAGCATATTTACTTTTGCATAAATACAAATATATTTTTTTAAATATGTTTTTAATTTATTTTATTTAAAAAAAAAAAAAAAAAATAAAAAAAAAAAAATAAAAAAAAAAAAAAAAAAAAAAAAAAAAATTATAAAAAAAAACAAAGAGAAAGAAAAAGAGATCTATGTGGATAATGAAATTATTACTATTAATTTTATAAAAGTTAAAAAAAGGTAGTATAGTTTTGACGTTAATATATATATGTATATATATAAATTAATTTTCCTTAAGTTGTTTATCTTTTTTTTTTTTTTTTTTTTATAACATACCATACATTTTTTTTTTTTGCCCTTACATTACTTTCCCTTTCCTTACATTACATTACTTTCCCCTTCCTTACATTACTTTCCCCTTTTTTTTTTAGTATCATAACGTGCCTCAAAAAAGGGAAAAAAAAAAAAATAAAATAAAAAAAAACAAATAAATAAAATAAAATAAAATAAATAAATAAATAAATAAATAAACAACTAAATACATTAATAAGCAAACATATCATCATACACGTACATACATACATACATACATATCTCCCCCTCCCCCCTCGATTAAACGTTTTATATAAAATCCAAAATGAATATTGCAATCGATGAATACGGACAACCGTTTGTTATACTAAAGGAGGAAGAAAAGAAAAGAATAAAAGGAATTGAAGCACATAAAAGTAATATTTTAGCTGCGAAAGTCGTAGCTGATATATTAAAAACTTCTATAGGTCCAAGAGGAATGGATAAAATAATTGTAAGTGAAGATAATAATGTAACAGTAACAAATGATGGGGCTACAATTTTAGAGAAAATAGATGTACAACATGAATGTGCAAAACTTTTAGTAGAATTAGCACAAAGTCAAGATAACGAAATAGGAGATGGGACAACGGGGGTTGTTATAATTGCAGGTGTATTATTGGAAGAGGCATATACATTAATCGATAAAGGTATTCATCCATTAATTATTGCTGATGGTTTTGAAAATGCTTGTAGTATTGCATTAAAAGCAATTGAAGAAATAGCTGTAACAGTAGATATAGAAAAAAATAATCATGACATTTTAAAAAAGTTAGCTAGTACATCTTTAAGTTCTAAAATTGTATCAAGTAAAAAACATTTATTATCAACTATTGTGGTAGATGCTGTTTTATCTGTGGCAGATATGAAAAGAAAAGATGTTCGATTTGATTTAATTAAAATTGAAAGTAAAACAGGTGGGTTGTTAGAAGAATCTAGTTTAGTAAAAGGTATCGTATTAAATAAAGAACTATCTCATTCTCAAGCATGTAAAGAAGTGAGAAATGCCAAAATAGCTATTTTAACTTGTCCATTTGAACCACCTAAACCTAAAATAAAACATAAATTAAATATAACTAATGTTGAAGCATATAGAGATTTACAAGCATTAGAAAAAAAATATTTTTATGATATGATTGATGCATTAAAAAAAGCTGGAGCTAATTTTGTTATATGTCAATGGGGATTTGATGATGAAGCAAATTATTTATTATTAAAAGAAAATATACCAGCTATAAGATGGGTAGGTGGTGTAGAAATGGAATTAATTGCTATATCGACAGGAGGTAAAATTATACCTAGATTTGAAGATATTGACGAATCGAAATTAGGAAAAGCAGATTTAATAAGAGAAATTAGTCATGGTACCACTAACAATCCGATGATATATATTGAAGGTTGTTCTAATACTAAAGCTATTACTATTTTGTTAAGAGGAGGTAACCAAATGGTTATAGAAGAATGTGAAAGAAGTGTACATGATGCATTATGTACTGTTCGTAATGTAATTAAAGATAATCGAATATTACCAGGTGGTGGGTCTAGTGAAATATATGCAGCATTAAAAATAGAAAATGTAGCTGATAAATGTAAAGGTATTGAACAGTATGCTATTAGAGCTTTTGGTAATGCATTATTATCTATACCAATTAATTTATGTAATAATGTAGGATTAAATAGTATTGATATTATTTCAGAAATTAAAAGCAAAATTGTACAAGAAAATAAAAAAAATTTAGGAATTGATAGTTTGAACTACCAAATAGGAGATATGATAGAAAAAGGAATTTTTGAAACATTTAATTCTAAATATAATCAATTCTCGTTAGCTACTCAAGTTGTAAAAATGATATTAAAAATTGATGACGTTATTGCACCAAACGATTTGAATTAAATTGGAATAAAACTTTTTTTTTTTTTTTTTTTTTTTTTTTACAAAAATGTAAAAAAGCAAACAAGTCGTATGGCACTGATAAAACTTCATTTAGTTAATTTTTAATGTGTTATTAATACACACATATATTACTTATTATATTGAAAAAAAAAAAAAAAAAAAAAAAAAAAAGCACAAAACAGCTGGTGCAGCATGACACAGTGTCATACAGTATGTATGTATATATATATAGAATTTACGAATGCACACGTGACAACTTTTGACAATTTGTGATATTATTTAATAGTGTTAATGTTGTATTGATGTATTGCTTATGTTATTTGTATTACTCGAATTTATACACGTATATATATATATATATATATATATATATATGTATATATGTATAACTGCGTAAAACATGCACATTGCTACTTCAGAACGTTTTTACACTACCCCCTTTTATACATTATTCACTAATTCGTTCATTACTTATTAATTTTTTCGCATACATAATAAAATAATTTTAACTGCCAATATGTTTCAAATGAGACTAAACTAATTAAATACGTCATTATTCATTCATTTTATTTTTTTTTGCAAAAAAAAAAAAAAAAAAACATATTGATACATAAACGTATCTACCCACGTTTACCGTATAAATATGTTCGCTCACAACTTAACTGTTTTTTTTTTTTTTTTTTTTTTTTTTTTTTTGATAATAATATTTTTATTATTCTAACAAAACTATGCGTTAATTCAAACATAATTACACTAAAATGTCTACATGTACATGCAACAAATAGATACATGTGTACATATTTTTTAATACCAAGTTTATAAAACCACAAAACTAAAATACATGTTTTTATATCCTATAATTAAATACAAGCTTAATATATGCATACATACATAATTAAACACATATTTTGTTATAGAAATACCATAAAAAAAAAAAAAAACATACATACATATATACATACATATATACATACATACATACATATGTGTATATGTACGCACACGCTACATATATATAGGTACATATAGAAGCTCATTTTTCCATTTTATTGATATAACATAATTGTAACCTTTGAAAAACATAACCATATATGTGTATATACGTAAAAAATGTAAAAAAAAAAATAAGAACAATACAAAACTAATATAGTACAATACACTGTATATACTTAATATATGCATATGTACCATGTTTATTTCAATATATACCTGATTTGTGTATTTTGTTGCATATTTTGTACATGTACATACGTCTATTCCTCAACATATACCAATATCTACTTATTATTTTATAAATATTTATTTATATACTTAAGATGTATACTAATATAAATAACTATACTTAAACCCATATATACTTGTGCATATATTTTTACATATTCCACACAGAGTTGCGTTTCACATACATCATACATGTACATTTATCCAACTTTATGTGTTAGTCCACAATTTTATCCACCCATCTCCCCTACTCTCCAAAAAAAAATAAAAAAAAAAAAACACAAAATTTCGTTTCTGTTGTTTTATTTTTGCGTAGTCTTACAAAATATACTAAGAAATTATCTAATTAAAAATAGATAAAACCGAAAGTTTTTAAAAAGTTGATTCATTAGATATATCAAAATGTCAAATGGTAAAAAATGTCAAAATGTTAAAATGACAAAATGTCAAAATGTTAAAATGAAAAAATGACAATATGTCAATATGTCAAAATGTCAAAATGTCAAAATAACAAAATGTAAAAAATGTCAAAATGTAAAAATGTCAAAATGTCAAAATGTCAAAATGACAAAATGTAAAAAATGTCAAAATGTCAAAATAACAAAATGTAAAAAATGTCAAAATGTCAAAATGTCAAAATGACAAAATGTAAAAAATGTCAAAATGTAAAAATGACAAAATGTAAAAATGACAAAATGTAAAAATGACAAAATGTAAAAATGACAAAATGTAAAAATGACAAAATGTAAAAATGACAAAATGAAAATATAAAAATGAAAAAATGACTATATGTTATAAAAATACTTAAGAGTATATTTATATAAACATCCTTTTTTAAGAATAAAAAATTTGATGATTATATTCAACTACATTACGATTATAATGTTTTTTTTTTTTTTTTTTTTTTTTTTTTTTTTTTTTTTTTTTGCGTATCTATATGACTGTTTGCATTATGTATTACAATTCTCAAAGTGCTGTATAATAAGCGCGTACCTGTAACTGTTACAATTATTTTTTAAAATTGTAACATCAGACTTTTGTTTAGTTAGCTACACGATAATATTCGACTATTATGTAAACTGATATTATTAGGTATTATCCATCTAATTCGGAACTGGTCTTCCAAATAAGTAATTTCATAATTTTCAGATTGAATATTTTTGTTCCTATATTTTACTTCATTTAATTTACGGTATATCCATACCATTATCACCATTATTTTTTATGCTTGAGTTGCCGTTTTGTTACTTATGTATGTTTACATCTATATCACCTTCAATATGTTAATTACCTGGCTGTAAGTGGGAACCTTCATGGTTACTGTCTTTCTCCTTTGAATGTATAGTAATATCTTGTGTGTTATCCTTTTGTGGTTGTGTAGGCGGTACTACTGTTTGTTTTATAACAATATTTACAATTTCTTCATACATACTAATTTTCAATTTATATTCTGTATACTGAATTTTGTAATTATGAAGTTGTGGGTTATGTCTAATAAATATATTTAAATTTACAGTATTTTCGGTGTCTGTGTTACTGTTTACATTAAGTTGATTGTTAGTACATTTAAATTTTGTAGCATACGAATGACAATTATTATTATTATCTATTTTAGTAGATCCTTCTTCTTTCTTATATAAAATATTTTCATCTTGTTCGCTTATTACATTAATAGGTGCCTTTTTTGTATCTACGCCATCATTTTCATTATGTGATTTGAAAGATTCATCTACTTTATTAGATGTGTCACTGACATCAATCTGACACGGTTTATGTAATATAGTTAGTTTGTTTATATTAAAACTAACTTCTATAACAATATTCCTATCTATGTTATTATTTGGTATACATGCATGTGTTTGGTTATTTATACAATCAACAGACATTGCAACATTCTTATCATGCGTTTGGGTTTTCTTACAATGTGATATTGTCCCATTATTTACTTTTTGTAGAGTATCATTTGTTTCTGTAATATCCGGAACATTGAATTTGAACATTGATATTATTTCTTTTGGGTCACTTATAATTAAATTTATTTGAGTTTTTGTTGCATCTCTTGTACTATACGATGTGGAACCATTATTTATCGGTTGTTGTAGCACTTCTATTACGTCATTTTTAAATGCATCAATAATCGGTGCCTGTTGTTCATTAGGTTTCTCTGGATTGTCATCTCCAGTTGGTTTTTTTTCTTGTAACTTAGGCGTTTTAGGTTCTTCAAACATATCAGGACTCGGTGGTCCTTCAATAACTTTAGTAGTGTCTACGTGTGCAGGTTTTCGTGGAAGCAAATGACCTGTTGGGAACAAATCACTAATTACTGCATCTACATTATTATTGTTATTACCTATACATACAAATTCATTATTTGCACTGTTATGTCTGAACAAAATTTTGTTATTATTCATGTCTATTATTTCGATTCCTTCTAATTCATGTTCCTTTGATACCGTTAACTTATACGTACTTATATCCGCCTCCTTTTTGATTATATTCACATTCAACAATTCCAGGTTTTCATTGACATATATATTTTTTCCAGAACATATATCTTTATACTCTAATGATCGTAATTCTCTAATATAATGGCTATTAATAAAATCGTCCAAGGTGAATACATTATCAATAATATCTTTACATTGTTCTAAATTAAAAATAGGCTTGAATACTTCATATGGGTTTATATTTAAATTGAAATCATTTTTTATGCTTATCATATAGCTAACTAAATTATTTGTCTCCGATTTGTTTATATTTATTGTTACACCTTCACATGTTATACCTGGTATATGCGCACTATTATTATTAACCTTGTATATTGGTTTTACTGGCATATTTTCATAATAATAAACAATTTGTTCAAAAATATCCTTTGACTTTATGATATACCTATTAAATACATACAATCCATCTATTAAATCCTTCACCGGTATGCTTTTACATACAATATATTTTGTATCTTTTTCTAAATTGTATTCTTCAAAGAGTATGTGTGGGTTTACTTTTTCATCTGGATAACACTCTAATCTTAGTTGGTTCTTATTATCTAACGAATTTGCTATTAATTCAATTATTAATATATCATGCATGTCTATTTTCATTTTATTATATGTTAATACTAATATCGCTTTCAAAAATTTTTCATTTGCATAATTGTTATGTTCGAATAAATATAAATTGTTAAATAAAAATTCATAATCTGATTTTTTTTTCAAATAGGTCAAGTCAGGCGTGTATATGTAAGTTGGTCTGTTATATATACCATGATATTTCGTTGGTAATATTATGTCTGATATTGTGTTGAAATTATCATCACATGTGTTATTACCATTAAGATACTCGGTCACATGATATTCAAAAATATTATAATCCATATAGCTCATATTATTCAAAGACATCATTTTCATATACAGAGTATTAATAAATGTGTACATATTAGTATTATTTTGTAGTAATTTATGGCTTATCTTGATTGAGAAGTCATTTTCCACCTTTAATAGAACATCTTCTGTAGCATCTTCTGTAGCATTATATTGTTGTTCTAATTCAGATATCGTTAGTAATTTGTTTTTAAATAATTTGATGTTATACAACAGTATATTAGGTATTGTAATAATATAATAAATCAAGTTTCTCAACTCATCTACATTTAATTTACGCAAAAAGTTGTCATCCAAATAATAGGGTAATATATGACTCTTTGGACCGCCAAATAGTAGTTTTAATTCATCTTTTTTAAATTCGCAATTTTCTAATATATTTTTATATATCGCCCTTACATCAATACAACCTGTTGTTTCGTATTTAATTTTTGAAATCAAAGTAGAAGAATCATTATGCTCTATGTATAATTTACCATTATTTAGGACTAAGTCTTTACATTTATTGTTTCCAAAATGTTTGATTCCCATTAAACTCGTAATTTCGTAAACAATTACTTCTATAGTACTATATACATCTACTGACATCTTTGATCCGTGTAATTGTATTTGATATTGTTTAGATAATACCTTTGCGTCGTTATGAACCCAGTCCAATACATCTTTATTATCCTTGTTTAAAAAAATAATATCTTTTCTTTGATTATTTTCTAAATAAGATACATACACTGGTAATATATTAGAATCATTATATGGCATTATATCACAAGATTGTACTCCGTTGTGATAATGTGCACATTTTGTCTTTGTATTATAATATTGTTCACTCATTGATATTTTCTCCTTTGTATCTAATAACGTTTCCTCAATCATTGCTAGAGGATGTACAAAAAATGTCTGATATTCTACGTTGAATTCTTTTATTATCTCATTTTCAGTATTTTTGACAAATATTACTTTCTCTAACATATAAAGCGCACTGTCATGGATAATATCTAAATAAGTTCTATATATAATTAGCGAACTACTAGTGCTATCAAAATATCGAGTACCTTTTACCAATATTATTCGTTGATTAGATAATACTTCTACAGGATATGTTCGTCCTTTAAATGGCATTGACAAATTTCTGAATAAAAAGTATACTAAATATATATCAGTAACATTTGTTACATTCTGTTTGATAACATCTTCATCCAGTGTAATATTAACAGCAGCACCATGTTTGTCCATTTCTGTTGAAAACTCTATTACCACATTATGATAATGATCGATCATATCTAAGTCTATACATTCTGATGTATCCTCAGCAGTTATCTGCTCAACAGTTATCTCCTCATTAGTTATCTCCTCATTAGTTATTTCCTCATTAGTTATCTCCTTTTTGTAATAATATTTTGAGTTATTCATAATTATTTTAGCCATATATCCTGAATAGTTTGTATTCATATCAGGATTTTTGTGTTCATCCAAATCTGCATGATTTAGCCATATGTCTATTATTTTTTTTGCAGTGTCTATATCTGGTTCATCGACTATATTATATGCTATCGAACTACTATGAGGTTTATGATATGACTGTTTTATTGGTTTTATATATTTATATGCAATATAATATTCTAACGATTTTGACAAAACGTCTACAAAATTAGAACAACATAATGCTTTTTTAATTATCACAAGAGTGTTTAGAGTCATTAATTCATGATGTAACTTATCAATAATTTGGTCACCATCTTCACTATATTTAAACGCGTCTATATAAACAAAATATCTAATGTTAGCTAAAGGTGATGAATATCTACGTGTTACTAGACCAAACGTTTTTATCTCCTCATATACCTTACCTATATGTTTATAAGAAGATGTCAACTCTACAAGATATGCCGATAAAAGAGCTATTTCGTTTATTAACTCAACTGATGGTACTGTATGTTTATCAATGTCAATCTTATACTTATTTAACACTTCTTTTATATTATTTATGTCACCCCTTTGATTCGAGTTTTTTTTCTTTAACACTTCACTGTCTATTATTTGAATACCACCCGTAACATCATAAACAAACATGTCAAAATCCAATTCATTAATCAAATATGCAATTTTAAAAAAAAGTATGTACACATTAGAAAAATATTTATTCCCATATGACACGTTTTTATGGTTATACAACAAATTTAAATTTGCTTCTTCGATACTCACATTTAAGTTCATTTTTTCAACCAGTATTAAATTATTTCTTAAATCGTATATTTCTAAATTGACTAAATCAAATACGGAATATGTATGGTTTATATGTTCATAAAACTGTAAAACTATTTTATTTTGCTTATATACAAAATATTTGCCTAATTTTCCTTTTAACAATACTTCCACTATCATATGTAAACCTTCACAATTCAAACTCGAATTTACTAATATATTAAATTTGTTCATTAAATAAGCATATACTCCTAAACAATCGTAATTATATGCCGAAACATTAGTAAAAGTTTGCGACACCACCGTATTATTATGTTCATTATTTTCAATATTCTCTTGGTAAAAATATATATAATCATTTACAAATTGCATAAATACATTTTTTTTTAGATGACTGTAATTAATATTCAAATTGTTATATGATGAATCGTTAATATTATTAGATTTAGCTGTCTGAGTTAATGTAATTGCTTCACTCTCATGTTCATGCAAATATATATCGTATTCTGAATCATTATCATTTACAAACGTGACATGCGTAGGTACGTATCTTGTTGAGTTTACATTATTTGTCATATAACAACTATCATTAAAATACGATATTATATAAGTCTTATTTGTCTCCTGTGTGTTTGTAATATCTAATGCTACTTGAAACATTTCTTCAACCCGTTCATTAAACTTAGTGGAAAATGTAACCTGTATGTTCTTTTTAAAACCATCAAAGTACGATATATCTAATATATTACTATGCAATTTTAATTTAGTTGAGTTTTTTGCAAGATTATTAACATATTCTCTACATACAACATCATTGTACCTAGTTTTACTGTATATAAATTCGGGTTGGATATAATTTTTTAAAACCTCACAATAATCAATTTCTATAATAGATTTTTGCACATCTTCTGTTCGTAAAATTTCAGGATAAGGGTTTATTTTATTGTTGGCTAGTCTTACTAACCTCATATCAAATACGTAAGTAGTATTATTCATAGTAATACACCTCTTACTCATCCTATTATGTTTAAAACATATGTCACTAATGAGTATGTAATCTATGTTTTCATTTACAACTATTGGCTGTTTATTAGTACAATGGGAATCACAATCCAATCGAAAATACATTCTTCCCAACTCTTTTACATCTATTAACTTTTTGCTATTATACTTATGACCAAAAATAGCTATTTCTACGATCGTATCTTCAGGATTATACATGTAGTTAAACAATAATACATCCTTAAGTGATTTCTCGTCGATTGTTATATCCATAAGCAATGTGTACTCATACATATGATTATTGATTAATTGTATTGATGCGTCTGTAATAAATGTTTTATTCTCCATTAATCTAAAACCAACTAATGGAAACAGCTTTTCATAGTGTTGCGATACAATACAATCCAACAGAAATGTGTTTTGCATTACTAACAAATTGTCAACATTATTAACATTTATTCTATCACAACGTGTAGGATCATTTACTATTTTGTTAACTAAATAATTTTTCAATACTTTAGAAACCGATGCTATTTGTTCTGCACAATGCACATATGTACTTTTAAGTATTAATGTATCATTATCCATATACGCATACTCATTTATATTACCCTCTGTTTGATTAAATTCTTCATCACTTTGAAGTAAAACATAAAGATTAAATCCTAAGATATCTGCATAAAAATTGTGTTCTAGCGAACTTAACAAAACTGCTAACTCTTCTGCATACATTTCATATGCCTCTTTATGGCTTTCCGAATTTTTTAATGAGTCAGGCATTTTAAAAACAAAACCTGTTGTGTATTGTAACAATTGTTCATGTGATATTTTATAATGATTTAAAAATAACTTTGAAAAAGCTCGAAATAATTGCATATATGCCATTTTGTTATAAGTACCTTTATTATAAATATATTTTACTTTTTCTAATATGTGCTTGGTATTAATTGTAATTCCTTTTGTCTGTTGATAGTTACCAGATATCATATTATCCTCATCATCAAATATTTGTGGTGCATTAACATTCACATTTCCCATATCTGTTACTACCAAATTTTCACTCTCTTCATTCATATTATTGAAAAACAAATAAATGTGGTTACCTACAAAGTTTTCACGTTTATAGCCATGTGATAATAAATTTTTTAAAAACTTGTCCATTAAACTAACATAAAAGCAAGTTACATCATCTAAATGATAATGTATATTATAATTCCATGCATGATACATTATAAGACCCGAACATGGATATGCAAACTCTCTTTCTCTTTCATAAAAGATTTCATAATCAAGTATTTGTAGTTTATTCTGGCTTTTACGATATAAATTAAATTGATCGAGTAAATATTTTCCATGAACAAAATAATTGTGTGTATATATAAACTCAGTTGGTGCATTATTTTGGATTCTGTGTATAATGTTTGTTCCCATCTGTGTTAATGATATATCTAATTTTTGTGTATCCTGACACATACCACACATGCACTCATCACCTATTGTATACTCTTCGTTATACATTACATCTGTTGTTTCTATACGTACATTATATTTTAGAGATGGGATATTATAAAAATTTATCACAACGGTTCCATCATCTTTAAATTTTTCTTGCTTTTTATATACTGACACAATACTACTTTTTCCATTTTGAACTAACAACACATTAACGAAAGCATAACGGTATCCGTTCTTAATTGTAATTTCGTAGTCACGGGTGCTGCATATATTTTTATTTTTTAAAACACATGTTTTCTGATTAATATACGATGTTGCAATATATCTTTTAGCTAATGTGTGTACATTTTGTGAACTCGGTGTTGACTGTATGGAATTTAATAGTGGATTTGAATCGTTTAGCTCCAATGAGTGTGTTATACCAAAAAGGCATACCAATAAAGTAAAAAAAATATTACCGCTCAACATAGGTAATGTATAGTATAGGGAGAAAGGAGTAAAAAGCGAAACAGTACAAAACGTGTACAGTTTAATAACTTAGTATATGTAAAATAATACAAATAGCCTTCGTATATTTTAATATGTATATATTTTTTGATATTATATAAAAATGTATATATATATTTGCTATGTATATGCTGAATATATATTAAAAATATATACTTTGTATAAGTTTATAGCTAATATAAAAATATAAAAAAAAAAAATAAAAAAATTTGGGTACCTTTTAAGTTTAATATCGAATTGTATGTATAAAAACGTATATATAAATGCATTTATATTTTTTAACATAAATTTTTATAATTTATTTTAATAAATTAATTAATAATTAATAAAAAAATTGATTTAACAAATTATTAAAAACAAAAATAAAAATAAAAATAAAAATATAAAAATTAATTATATTTGTTATGACAATTAAAAAAAGTAAAAATAATATTTTTAATGACAATCAAAACAAAATTTTAAGTATTTTTTTTTTTTTAAAACGTATACATATATATATAATTTTTTTTTTTTTTTTTTTTTTTTAACGTATACATATATATATATATATATATATATAATTTTTTTTTTTTTTTTTATTATATAGAATAAAGCTACATTTTTAGCTAGTTATAACGTAGAACACTGATTTTATGTTTATAACAAGGAATATGCATTCTTAAAATTTTTTTTTTTTTTTTTATATATGTTTTTAGCTGAACTATCAAAAAATACTTTTTTTTTTTTTTTTTTTATATATATGTTTTTAGCTGAACTAGCCAAAGCATATTTTTTTTTTTTTTTTTTTTTTTTATATATGTTTTTAGCTGAACTAGCCAAAGCATACTTTTTTTTTTTTTTTTTTATATATGTTTTTAGCTGAACTAGCCAAAGTATACCTTTTTTTTTTTTTTTTTTTTTTTTTTTTTTTTTTTTGTTTAACTTCCAAACAATTTTTTTTTTTTTTTTTTTTTTTTTTTTTTTTTTTTTTT
>CABPSV020000315.1:0-19244 GCA_902459845.2 Hepatocystis sp. ex Piliocolobus tephrosceles
CTAATTCTGATAATAACATAAATAATGACACTGAATCTAATTACGGTTTGCAAAAAGTAGTGTCATTATTTATGTTATTATCATAATTAGTTTTATTACTATCATTATTATATTTTGTGACATTCTTTTTGTTGTATTTTTCATTTTCATTAATTTTTGTTATTTCTGCATTTGCACAAGAAAAATGTGTTTCCTCCTCTATATGATTATTACCAAATTTTACTAAATTTGACATATCCCATATTTGTAAATTGTTAAGTGCATTTTGTTCCTCCCACATTTTTCGATATTGTTCATCTAACCAAGGTTTTGTATTTAATTCAAAGTTGATTGGTAAATTATCATCATTTTTAATAATTTTAATAATACCATAATTTTCTGCATATAATCTTCTTTTTGTATATTCTAATTTTTTATTTAAATTTGGAAATTGTAAAAAGTAATTAATATATAAATTATTCTCGTCTATATTAGGAGGTGGTTTAATATATACTAACTCATTAATACATGTTTTTTTAAATTCATTAATATTTGGATTCGAATATTTTGGACCTTCTCCAAAAAATTGACCAGCTGATTCTAATAATGAATATACATTAGATACTTTTTTATATTCTTTTGCTTTGTTTTTTTTTTTCATCTCTTCTAATGCTTTTTTTTTTCTTATTTCTGATTCTTCTAATAGTTTATGATCAAAAGTATTAGTAAAATCTGTTCCTCCTCCTATTTTGTAATCTTCACTCATTTCTTTTTTATCTTCCTTAGTAATATTCTCTATTGTATTTTTAAACGTATTACTATCATAACTTTGTTTTGTTTGATCATATTTATTAGTTAGTTCATTATTTATTACTTTCCTTTTTTTTAATAATTTTAACTGTTCCCATGGATTCTTTTTACCTATATTGTTTCCCATAGTTTCTTCAATTATTTTTTTATTAATATGTGAAAACATAGGGTGTAAGTTAAACCCTCTTATGTCAGGTTTTAATATGTGTGGAATAATATAATTAAGTGGTGAGTCTTCAATTACATACTTCATAGATATACATAAATTTAAATAAAAAAAAATTTCTCTTCTTTTTATGGGTTCTAAGATATTCATTTCTTTTATTATCCTATTATTTTCAACAATAGACAATTCGTAGATATTTTTTTTTAAAAAAGCAATATATTCTTTTATTTGTTTTATTTGTTCATTACATATGTTAACTACATAATCAATTATTATTAAATCTTTAAAGTTAGTTTTATGATAATTACTGAATATTTTATTAAAATTTAGTGGTTCTTGTTTTTTATTTTTACATGACATATTTTCACTCGATTTTATATTGGTTTCGTCTGGATTGGGAAAATCAGTATTATTATTCGGTACATTATCCGGTGCATTATCCTGTACATCATCCGGTGCATTATCCGGTACATTATCAGGTGCATTATCCGGTACATTATCAGGTGCATTATCCGGTACATTATTAGGTGTATTATCCGAAACATTATCCGGTACATTATCTGATACATTATTGTTTTGGTTCTGCTTATCACAATCATTATTACCGTCGTTATTGCAGCTACTGTTATCGTTGTTTGCATTGTTTTCATTATCAGCGTGACCATTACATTTTGTTTCCTCTGTAACGTTATTCATATTATATGTGGTACTATCATCCGTGAGTACTATCCCTAGTTTACTTAAAGTAGTAAAACAATTAATGATGCTCTTTCTTCTACTCTTTGTTAATTTGTCAAACCAAAAAATTTCTGAATTTTTGACTTCTTCTTTAGTTGTATTATCAATAATAATATTTTCTTTACCTAGAAAAATATTTTGTTTATTTAATGGTATTATTACTTTTAAACTTTCAATGATATATTCTTCAATATTATATTTTTTAGTTAAAAAGGACATATAAATTGATTTTAATTTTGCTTTATCTTCATTTATATTAATATCTTCCATTAGTTTAGAATTTGCAATATTTCTTTTTCTTTTTTTATTTCTTTCCGTTTTTAATTCATTTTTAAAATTTTCATTATCTTCATCTTTATCAAACAAGTTATCTTCTTTATTTTCACGACTAGTTTTTTTTTTTTTTTTTAGTGCCTCTTTTGTTTTACTTTTATTTTTTAATTTCACATTTATTTTACCATTATCCTCTTCTTCGTCGTATTCTTCTTTTATTTCATCTTCTGATTCGTCAGCGTATTCTTCTTCTTCTTCCCCTGATTCATCCTCGTCATCATATTTTACTTCTTCTTCTACTTCACTTTCATCACTTTTGTTTTTTTTAGCAGATTTTTTAGTACCCACACTATTTTTCTTTTTTTTCTTTTTAACTATATTACTACTACTATTCTTTTTTACTATAAAATCACTTTTTGAAAAAACCGCTTTTTTCTCGTTATTTTCTATCAATTCATTTGTATTTTCTACTTCCGAACCATTTTCTTTATTTTTTTTTTCACTATCGTCGTCATCGCTTACTACCTTTTTCAATTTTTTTAATTTTCTCATCTTTTTATTTTTTTTTATATTGGTGTCATTATCATTTTTATTGCCTTCGTTTTCATCTCCGAAAACTTCTTTATTAGTAAGATCTGTCTCTGTTTCTATATCTTCATTATAGTTATTATTTTTTTTTTCTTCTACATTATCATCATCTGTTAACGTGATGTCATTTTCAGTGTTATTTTTTGCTTCCTTTAGTCCATTGGCTTCGTCTTCTGCTCCGGACTCGAGTCCGGTTTCTTCATTAATTACTTCATTCGTTACTTCATTAGTTACTTCATTCGTTACTTCATTAGTTTCTTCATTTGTACTGTCGTCTTCATCATCTGATAACAACTTTTTTTTTTTTTTTTTTTTATTCAAACTATTCATTTTTGTAATTTATTTTATAAAACACTAAAACAAACACTTACAATGTCTTTTTTTGTAGATAACACATGACATATGTAGTATATATATATGCGTATGTGTGCATGTCCATACGTTATATATGCGTAAAATGTCTATATCATATACGTATGTATTTTATCTTAAAAAAAAAAAAAAAAAAAACCAAAAAAACCAAAAAAACCAAAAAAACGCAAAAAAACGTAAAAAAAAGCAAAAAAAAGTAAAAAAAGAAAGAAAACGAAAACAAAATACAAATTTATCACATTTGTTAGTATTTATTTATAATTATTGTATTAGTTCCTTTTTATATATTGTTGCATTTTTTTTTTTTTTTTTTTTTAGCTATTTTGATTTTACTTTACTATTATAAATAGCAATAATTAAAAATATCTGTCTCATCAAAAAAAAAAATAAAAAAATAAATAAATAAAAATAAAATTATATATATTATATATACCATTTATATTATAAAAATTACTTAAGTGAAAAACAAATTATTCATAATATTACTTAATAACATACAAAGATATATTGTTTTTTGTGAATACATGTTAAGAATGTTAAACCCTCTTAAAAAAATTGCATTTACATACGCCTCATTAAGCGAAAAAAAAAGCATATACATGTATATATATATATATATATTGTATTTTTTTTTTATTATTGCTATCACGCGAAATGAAAGACCATACAAAAATTTTTATGTTCCAAAATTTAAAATAATTTTGATGATCAAATATGTTTAATAACAAATGCTTAACTTGAAATATGAAAGCATAAATTTTTTTTTTTTTTTATCTTTTTTTATCATTTTTGTCATTTTTATCATTTTTGTCATTTTTGTCATTTTTGTCATTTTTGTCATTTTTGTCATGTTTATCACTTTTTTAATTTGTTTTATTTATTTAAGTTTTGTTTTTTGTAATAAAGAAGATACAGCAATTCTTTCTTTGTTTGCCTTCTTTTTGCAGTTAAATTGTATTTTCAAAAAATGCCATAGTTTCATCCAAGTTGTCAATTCTCACAATACTTAAAATTAAAGTAAGAGCTTATCAAATTTAGGACATACTAAATGTATGTATACACGTATATATACATGTATGAACCTATGTATGAACGTTTATATATGTATACATGGTATTAATGAAAATAGAAGCATAAATTAAAAAAAAAAAAAAAAAAAAAAAGTCTTGATTATTTGTAATTTTAACATTTTTACACTTTTATTGTTTTTGCTTGTTTGACATACTTTTTTAAGCATAAGAACAGTTTTATTATCTTAAGTAAAAATAGCTATAAGAGTAATAACAAATTTATAAACTTTAGATTGTTTCCCTTAAAAGTATGTATAATCTTAGGAATAATAGTTTCAGCTGTTTTTACAATTTAATGTAATGTTGCATTTATAACTAATTGGTACGAACAAATATTTTTGACAGAGTATTTTTTTTGGTTTTTATTTGTTATAATCATTGTTTTTTTCATTTGCTATTTTCATTTTTTTCTTTAATTGCTGTCATAATTTTCTTTTATTTCAAATTTAAAAATGAAGATTTTAATATACTTAAAAAAAAAAAAAAAAAAAAAAAGTATTCGCAATTTCAAAGACTGTAAATTTGTTATAACAATGTAGAAAAATACTACTGTAAATTATGTGAACACTATTTATTATACATTTTAACCTTCATGTATTTTTTTTTTTTTTTTTTATAAATATTTTACTACATATAAAGTAAAAGGGCTAAAATAATTCTTTTTTAAATATATGTTTTTTGCGAACACAAAAAAAGGGGGAAATAGCCATAAAATAAAAGAATATATATATATATATATATATATGTATGTGTATATGTTCATACATATGTACATGTGAAAACCTTAACAAACATTTGCATTTGTATAATCCATCGATTCGCCCGTTTCCTCAAATATAATAAAATGGTGGATACTACTCCTTATATTTTAAAATATACAGCTATATTATTCTGCTTTTTATAACTCACAATCTACAATATAACATATTAAGAACCATTTTACATAATAAAAAACATCATTAAATGTTTGTTTTTAATAAAAAAAAATATAAAAAATATATATATGTATGGGTAATTGTAATATATATAGATACATTTTATCGATAGGAATTTTTTAAATGTGCCTTTAATGTTTACATAACACATACGTATATATGTACATATACATATATATGTGTATATAATTAAAGACAAAAATGGTATGTCAAAAAGTATAATTGTTTATTTTTTTATTTTTTTTTTTTTATTGTACTTTTCAAAACTATTCTTTAAATAAGCGCATTTTTTGTAATAAATCTCAAAATAATGAAAAAAATAATATTACTAAAAAAAGCTTTAATATGTTGTATATATATTATATTTACATGCATAAACATTGCAAAAAGTAATGTTACAAATCGAAAATCTTTTGATAAAATAACAATTTACGCATTTTTCAAAAATTATCGCAATAAATATGTGAATTTTATGATAAATACAAACCATGGAACAAAAAGGGAACCTAATAAAATACATTATAATTTTACAAATAACAAAAAGCATATATACACATTAAATGAACATTTAAAAAAAAAAAAATATCTATTTACAATACAACCTAAAAAACCTATTAATAGTGTTACGTTGAAACCATCCTCAAGTATACAGAAGCATATAAAAACAAAATATAATTTAGGAAATGCTAATTACAGAATACAAAAAGAATTACATAATTTTTTAAACAATCCGCCAATAAATTGTACGCTTGATGTACACCCAAGCAATATTAAAATTTGGATAGTAACATATAAAGGATTAGAAAATACTATTTATGCTAATGAAGTTTATAAAATAAAAATTATTTTTTCAAATGATTACCCTTTAAAACCACCTACTGTATATTTTTTGCAGAAACCACCTAAACACACACATGTATATTCAAATGGAGATGTATGCTTAAGTTTATTAGGAGACGATTATAACCCTAGTTTATCGATTTCTGGTTTAATATTATCAATTATATCTATGTTGTCGTCAGCAAAAGAAAAAAAATTGCCTATTGATAACTATACACATGCTGATGCAAAACCAGGGAGTAGTCAGAATAACTTTCTTTATCATGATGATAAATGTTAAGTTGGTTTAAGCGCATATACACGTGTATAAGAGTTAATATATATATACAAATATTTAGTACTTTTTTTTTATACATTGTTTAATACTTACAGCGGTTACATTAACTACATGGATATTTTTAATTATAAAGTTTTTATTTATTTTTTTTTGTTTTTCTTTTTTTTTGCTTCTTGCTTCGATATAACATTTATAATTAATATATTAAAATTTTTATTTTTACTCCCTTCAAAATTTATTAACACAAATCCCTTAAAAAATCAAGATTAAAACTGCTTCTGAAGTATTATAAAGTTATCTTGTGTTTTTATCCACTTTTATTTGTTTGTTTTAGAACTTATATACTACAAGTATGTATATATATATATATATATGCAAACATAATTTTATATCGGTGTTAATAAATTTTATTAATTTAACTTTTTTATCTTAATTCCCTTTTTTTGGCTATTACAAATTTAATTAATTTATTTTCATTTTATGAATATGGAAATATAATTTAATTAGTAATGTATATATATTTAATTTTTTCAAACTTAATAATTTTGAAGTTAATTTTTTTTTTTTTTCTTTAACTTGTAAAAAAAAAAAAAAAAAAAAAAAAAAAAAAAGCGGTAGAACAAGTTGAAAAACATAAGCGGTTATTTTTTTTTTAATTTACGTATTGTAGTACACATATTAATATTTTTGTCTTGAATAAATAAAATTTTTTAATAAAATATTATCTTTATTGTACATATTTTTATTTTTTTTTGATTTTTTATTAGTTATTTTAAAAAATAAAAATAGTATTCAATGTAGAATAAGTTGATCTAAGAAATATTAGTTGTGCGTTTTTAAAAATTATATATAGAGGAGAAATTATATATGTAATAAAACAAATTATGAAAAAAAAAAAAAAAAAAAAAAAAAAAAGCAGCAAAACGTATGTATACAAAACATGTTCCTTTATAATTTTTTTTCTTCTGTTGTTTTGTTTATGTAACTATTGGTGCTAGTGTAAAACAAAATACGTTGCAGACAGTTGTGCACACTTACACATGCACACATATAAAACACATAAAAAAAAAATTGTTAAATGTGTTTGATTTGTTAGTTAATTCAAAATAAAAATGAAAAAATTGTTTAATCAAAAAAATGTATTTTTGTTAAATAAAAAGAAAACATATACTATTTTTTTTTAAATAAAGTTGCCACCTTTCTGTGTTTTTGTTGTAAAAAAAAAAAAAAAAAAAAAAAAAACATCGTATAAAAAATTTATTATTTAATCTAAGCGTCATATATTTACTAATTTTTTTTAATTTTTTTTACTGTCGAATAACGTTACTAACTAATACAATTTTTTCTAAACCGATTAAAAATTACTCTTTCTTAACAAAACAATTTATTTAGTGTTGATTATTAAAATAAAATATAAATTTTTTTATCACAATTATATACTAAAAAAGCCACATGTACATATTTATATATAAGTTTTTTTTTTTTTTTTTTTTTTTTTTTTTCAATGATCATAAATATAGTTTATAATTTTTTAAAATCATAAGTACATTTCACATTAATTGTTAATACATTTTTTAAAATATATATTTGTTTATGCATTTTCTACAATCAAATTGTGTTATTTTTTATGACATTTTAATAATATATACTTATGCAGTTAGCTATAAAAAACACTTCAATTATTTTATTTTTTTTTTTTTAATTTCCAAGAGTTTTTTTTTTTTTTTTTTTTATAACATATTCTTGTTACTATTTTGTGTAAAACATAACACGTGTTTTTCTCTAACTTGGAAAAGAATAATACAAGATATATATAAATGTTTATATATAAATGTTTATGTGTATATGTGCATATTTTAATTCACCAACACAAGTTTTAATTTTTATATTTGTTACATTGGAAAAAATATCGTAACTTGTTTATTTCACTTCATATGTAAAAATTATCATTACAACATGAAGTAGACAGTGTCAATTCTATATTTATTGTACAATACACATATATATATATATATATATATATTTATTTTGATTATTAGTTTATATTCAACGTTTATAAAAATATAATTTTACATTTTTATATTATAAAACCTTTTCAATTTTTGCAATGTTTCTATATATGTAAAATAGATATAAACACATTGTGTCTTTTCATTATTTTAACATTTTTAACATAAATAGAATATATGTTTATTAATTATTTTGCACTTATACTGAAACGCTTATACACGCATATATATATATATATATATATATATATATATAGATTAAACGTCTTTTTTTTGGCTAATTAATATTTATATAAATCGCTCAGATATTTTCCTAGAGCAAATTAAATAATTATAATAATTAAAAACAATAAAAAACAAAATGAATGTTATAACTAGTAGCTCCTCACAACTTGATAATTGTTATGAAGATTTGAGTAAACAGTATACAATATCCAGTAATTCTCACTTAAGTATGGATGATTTAAACTCGGAATATAAACAATTTTATACAGTTGGTGATAACATGTATGATTATGATAACAGAAGTAATCAATCTATGAATGTGAACTGTATGGAAAATTCAGTTAGTTGTATACAACCCAAGCCTAGAGTATTTATCCGCAGAGTTAGTAGTAAACGTAAATTGAATAATAAAAATTGTAATAGTTCAAAAAATGATATAGGTGCTGACATAAATCCTAATATGGTATATCCTATTAATTCATTCCCAAAAACTAATCCAGAAAATGTAATTTACAGTATACCTTCTGTAAATGAGCTTTCTTCAGAATATAATGAAAATTATTCCTATGATGGATCAAATAGAATGTCAAATATGAATTTGTCAAATGATGTGAACTACTCTCATAATGGTTCTTTAACTAATCTTAATAACAAATTCATGAATACTCCTATATGCATCAAAGAACCTTACTATGGTAATAAAATTTGTGATTTCGTAAATCAAGTAAACCCAATGCAACAGGTAATTATACAAAAAATTAAAATGATAAAACATATATATTTAAAGAAGTAGAAAAAAAAAAAAAAAGTTAATAATTCACTAACTTAAAGAATATACATAAAGTTTATATAACATATGCAGCATATGTTATAATTTGTTCAAATGTGTACGCCTAAAAAATTAATATTCAATGTACCCTCATATATATTTCAATACCTTTGTCTTTATTTATTTATTATTTATTATTTATTTATTTATTATTTATTTATTTATTATTTATTTATCTATTATTTTTTTATTATTTATTTATTTATTTATCTATTTTTTATAGCACGGATTTAATGTGAATAAGCTATTATCACCTGTTTTACCACTAAAATATAGTATTACTATGGAAAATACTATAAGATTTATTCAAATGCTTTTACATAATATTATGAAATTAATAAAACTGACTTGTAGAAAAATGAAAAACGAGTTAAACGCAAAAGAAATACGCGTTAACACAAATGTATCAAGAAATAATGATATGAACATATCACGTAATGTATATACAGATGGTTATGGGATTATAGCGGGTAATTTAAAAGAAAGAGATTGCATAAGTTTTTTTGAAGAACAGGATGACATAAATGTCTTTAGTAGACTTTTTAATTTGGTAACTAAATGGCTAGAATCAACTGATTGTAATAATGTAGATTTATTAAAAAATCGAAAGAATGTAGGTGATCTCAAGACAGAATATAACAATGAATGTAGTGAAGTTTATTATCATACTGATAGTTTTCCAAAAGATGATACAGGAAAAATCCAATTACCCAAATTTTAATTAATTTCTTTGATTTGTGTCATAATGGTGCATATATATATGTATATGTCATAATTTTAATATTACATAAGAGAAAATAAAAATTGATGTACATATAATTATACTATTCAAATGGGAGTAAGAGATAAAATGAAAATTGAACAAATAACTGTGTTAAGTATTTTTATAATTATTTTTTTTAATCTAAAAAGTTAATCCATAAACAACATAAGTAGTTTTTATAAAAAATTACACGTAGGAATATATTGTACACATATAAGTGCTTATTGTATGTACATATTTATGTACGAATGCATATATAAAAAATATATAAGCTAATACATTTGTATTTTTCTCAAAATTAACACCTTTAAATTATAAAGAATTAATGTTTGATAAAAATATTTACATAAATTTTCAATTTATATGAATACATAACGCATGAATAAGTCATCGATTTTCCGTTTAATGTAATATATGAGTTCATCTTTTTCAAGTATTTTATTTATTTATTTTTTTTTTTTTGTTTCATTGTTTTTTTCTTTTTTTGTCTCATTGTTTTTGTTCCTCTTTTGTTTCATTGTTTTTTTTTTTTTTTTTTTTTGTTCTTTTACCCCTTGTAGCTTTTGTTCTTCTTCGTGTTATTTTTTCTTTTCTTTTTTAAAAAAAAATATAATATTTAAGATCATTAAAGAATTCATACTATTAGCTTTTATTTTTTTACTATTTATATATTGTCATATCACAAACCCAATGGTTGTTTATTTAATTATTAAAATTTACAACGTATCATAACATATTCTTATTACATAAGGTATAAACTAATTAACAAAAACACAAAATATTAACGAATATTCTCACCGATCTTTTTATTTTTTTATAAAACGTAAAAACTAATGATGTGTTGTTATTCTAATTGAACAGAAAATAAAAAAAAAGGAGTTCACCAAATATGTGCACATATATATATATATATATATATATATATATTAATTATTATGCGTATGCAAAAAATTGTTACTAGATGCACGGTATAAAAATTGCAAATAAATATTTTCGAGTATATAAAACAACAGGAGTATAAAAAAGGTGTCTAATATATTTGACACATACACTTATAAGTGTATTATATTGTATGAAAGATTATATAAATACAATTTTTTTTTTTTAAAAAAAAAATAACAATGGAATTAAATTAATTTTCAAACATACAATATGCTAACAAATATAATAATAATAAAAAAAAAAAAAAATGTTCTACCATTTCTATATAACATTTTCGATTGCGTATCAGTTAAATGTGTGATCCATTCGTTTCTCATGTTGTTCCTATTATTACCAGTCCCAATTAATGACAGTGCAAGTAAGTAATCCAATGTGTTTCATCAAAAGTTAGAGAAAGTACTAAATTATGAACTATTCAATAACTTTGATTTTAACTTTTCGTTGATGGAATTTATAAAATCCGTAGTATACACATAATCCTTCTCAGTTACATTTTTAATACCTTTAATACAACCAGCCAAATCTTTTGGCATTATTCCATCTTCTACTGTTTCAATACATGCTTGTTCAAGATCCTTACAGAATTGTTGAAGTTTTGTGTTTTGATCTAATTTAGCTCTATGTTCAAGGCCTCTAGTCCATGCAAAAATGGATGCTATTGGATTAGTTGATGTTTTTTCACCTCTTTGATGACATCTATAATGTCTAGTTACAGTTCCATGTGCTGCTTCTGATAAGCAAGTAATACCATCAGGACATAATAAAATAGAAGTCATTAAACCTAAACTCCCATATCCCTGTGCAACTGCATCTGATTGTATATCTCCATCATAATTTTTACATGCCCATAAAAAGCCACCCTCCGATTTTAATATTTGTGCAACCATATCATCTATTAGTTTATGCTCATACCATAAATTATTTTGTTCAAATAATGTTTTGAATTTTTGTTCATATATTTCTTGAAAAATATCTTTAAATAATCCATCATATATTTTTAAGATAGTATTTTTTGTACTCATATAAACAGGCATATTAAGTTTTAAAGCATATTGAAAACAAGATAAAGCAAAATTTGTGATTGATGCTTCTGTATTATACATACCTAAACAAACACCTGGACCTTTAAAATGAAAAACTGTTTCTTTTAATACTTCTGAATTGTCATCAGGTGTAAAAACTATTTCAAATTTACCACTTTTTGTTATTTTTAATGTTTGTTGTTTATACTGATCGGCATAGGCATGTCTTCCAATAATAATGGGTTTTTTCCAATTAGGTACAAGTCTAGGTATATTTTTGATAATAATTGGTGCTCTAAAAACTGTACCATCCAGTATATTTCTAATAGTACCATTTGGGCTTTTCCACATTTCTTTTAAATTAAATTCTTTAACTCTTTCTGCATCTGGAGTAATAGTAGCACATTTAATACCGACCGAGCACTCTTTTATTTGTTCAGCTGCATCTAATGTTACTTGATCATTTGTTTTATCTCTGTTTTCTATTGACAAGTCAAAATATTTTATATTTAAATTTAAATATGGCAATATTAATTTTTCTTTTATATCTTTCCATATTACTCTAGTCATTTCATCTCCATCTAATTCTGCCACTGGTTTTTTTACATCAATTTTATTCCATTTTTGTAAAAATGATGCATTTTTTATGCTACGATGTATGTAAAAATTATTAGTGTTGGTTAATTTTTTCATAACTTTGACTCTTATATCCATTGTGTTAGTATGCTTTTGAATATGTGATCGTATGTGATCGTGTGTTATGTTGTATTGTAAATTCAGTAACCAGTACTGTTCGTTTTTATATAAATAAAAAATACACAAATAAAATAATATATCAATAAAAAAACAAAATAATATATAAGAGGTACAAATAAAAATTAATTACTTTTTTCCAAAAACAAACAAGTATTATTAAACATATTTACAAAATGGTAACACATAAAAATCTATAAAAAAATCTATAAAAAAAATCCTTTTTTTTTTACAGCTTTATGTTAAACGAAAAATCGAATAGCTCATATTATGTTTAAGAACTTATTAAACTTAACAAATTTTCAATTGTTAAAAAACAATGGTTTATATTATCCCTTAATATATAAATTTTTTTTTTTTTTTTTGGAAGTTGTGAATTTAATTTTTGTTTAAATATTTGATATATAAATGAACAAAAACATAAAAGTATAAAAGTAAAATTGAGAAATTTAACACTTAAAAAAAAAAAAAATAATAATAAATTACGGGAGAAAACGTTAAACAGAATATTCATATATTATAAATATAAAGTTTATGTAAAAAAAAAAAAAAAAAAAAAAATTCATTATTGTAAGCATACAATCACTAGCACATTTCTTTAAAAAGTATTTCGTTAACATGTGTTAAAAAAAAAAAAAAAAAAAAAAAAAAAAAACAAGATTTTTCAAATTATGTAAATGCAACGAGCTGAACCTTTTCCACTGGGCTTTTATTTTATGAGAACAGACAATACATAATTAATTATGGAGGATATACACATAAAGTGTTTATAATAAGTATATATATATACATGTACATATTTAAGCCTATACCTACATTTTTTCCTTAGTTTCCATTTTAAAAATATTATGGAAAAAAAAAAAAGCACGTTGAAATACTTTAATAGGTTTTATGCAAATGTATATATCTATTATATATATATTTTTTTTTATCTGTGCGTTAATATATGTTCAATTGCTAATAATGTTACAAGTTCATAATTTGGGACAGACCTTGAATAATTTTTTTTTTTTTTTTTTTTTTTTTTTTTATCAAAAAAAGTATTAAACCACGCTGTGCTCTACTAAACTTGTTTAAAAGAAAACAAAAGATATAGATTTATAAGTGAATATATACATATAGATATATTTGAGATTTACTAGCACGGAATCGCTTGTCAGTTTTTTCTTTTTAAGTACTACTTACATGTGTTATGAATAATAAAGCTTATGTTAAGTTAAAATTTAATTAGAGAAATAATTTGTGAAAAAAGAAAAGAAAAAAAGCTATTTTGCCGTAAAAGTAATATAAGGAAAAACACGTATATTTAAAAATTAAAAAAAAAAAAAAATTAGAAAAATATAGAATAGTATTTTAAAAAGCTAATTATATACATTTCGACGTTTTTATTTTAAATATTATATTAAGTCGACGTTTTTTTATAATTTAAAAAAATAAGTAAAAAATAGTATATGTAATTTGAGCGCAAATATATATATATATATATATATATACATACATATATGTGAACATTTGCTAAGATGCATATGTTAACGTAATAAAAATAAAAACATATTATAATAATACATGTTATAAAACATTTATGTATACGTATAAAATGTCTATTTGTATTATATATATGCGTTAACTTTTATCCTATTTTTTTTTTTTTTTTTTTTTTATATACTGTACTATTTTTTCATTTTTGCTATTTCAGTAAGCTGGTAATATTGTATATACTGTATTAAGATCAGCGTCACATATTTAAATATATATATTATGTATATGTGTGATCGAATTTATAAAATAAGATGTAAAAAAGTGAAGCAAAAAATATATAAAAATAATATATTATTTATTTTTTTTTTTTTCTACTATTTTATTGCAACTTTGCATGTTTTTATAATAATTATTTAAACTTCTTGTTTTTTTCTTTTTAATATTTAGTAAAATTTATACTTCTTTGAATTCATATAAATTTATAATTTTTTTTTTTTTTTAAGTGCAAGCCAAAACTATGAATTCAATATTTAAAAATTTTGTATACAGTACCAATTCATAAATTTTATTCAATCATTATTATTATTATTATTATTATTATTATTATTATTATTATTATTATTATTATTATTATTATTATTATTATTATTGTTATTATTATTATTATTATTATTATTATTATTATTATATATAATTACATTTATATATATATGAACTCATGCATATATTATAAAATATACCAACATATTTACATGTACGTAGTTGCATATGTATTTGTGAGATCATACCTAATGTACGCAAAAAGCGTTAATTTAAGATAATACTATTACGTATAAATTTTTTATGAGTAAATATTGTGGTAAAAAAATAACATGGTAAAAATAGTAACGCTAAAAATAGTAAGATAAAAATGGTGTGGTAAAAGTAGTGTATTGAAAATTAACAAGTGAACAAATTTTGCCATATCTTTTAAAATTAATTATAAAATATACAAAGATATAGTGTGAGTAATGTATAATGCTTTATTTTATTTATTTCTTTATTAATTTCTTTATTTTATATTTTTATATATTCTTTATCAGGTGTAAAAGTAATGCATGTATATACATATAAATGGCATAAAAACATATGTATTTATTTTATTTTTTTTGGCACTTTTTTACATATGCTCATAAAAAATATTTTAAAATGCAACATATTATTGTATGTATATAGTTAACTTACTTTTTTTTTTTTTTTTTTTTTTTTTTTTTTTTTTTTTTTTTTTTTTTATTAATTATTTTTTTGTGCCTACTAATGTATAATCGGTTGTAAAGATTTGTATATATATATATATATATATGTGCGTATATATATGCACCTACATACGCGATCCATACATATTTTATAGGTATTGTTTTTCTAGATATATGTTATTTTAAATTGCATAATTATGAAATAAGACACATATGTTAAATATGTTAAGCATTTATTTTACTATATCACTATTTTATGTTTTTTTTAATGACTGTATTTTAGTTATTTTTTATTTACTTTTAACACACAATTGATAAAAGTAATAATATATCTATTTATGTTCGTGTATAAATACAGATACATGCGCATGCTTATATAAATATTTCTATACGAGTATAGTATAACTGACAGTAAAACTTAAATAAATAACAATATAAAATAAGTAGTTGTAGAAACGCGTGGTTTTACATTTGTAGTAGTAGTAATTATAATAACAAATTAAAATTATAGAAGACTAAGACAAAATGATTAATAAACATGTTGATAGAAAAAAAAGTTATGAATACATAACAAATGAGAAGGAGTTAAGTAGGAATGTATCAGGATCTGGATTAGGATTAGGGTCATTATCAATGTCAGGTACAATGTCAGGTACAAGATCAGATATAAAAGAGGAATATAGTAATTCGTATGGAAAAAGAAGAAGTTTAGATTTAAGTAAAAATAATATGTTGGATGATAATGTTATATCAAAAAAAAATTATAGTAGTAACAATTTGTATGATAAATCGAATGAGAAAGACACTGATGATGTATATATAAGAAAACATATTAATTTAATTGAAGAGGAACAAAAAAAAAGTGTTTTAAATTTTCAAAAAGAAAATGGTAACGAAAATAGTAATGTTTTAAGTAGTAATAGTGGAAGTGATAATAGTGGTAGTAGTAGTAATAATAATAATAATAATAATAATAATGGTAGTAGTAATAGTGGTAGTAATAGTGGTAGTAATAGTGGTAGTAATAATGGTAGTAATAGTGGTAGTAATAGTGGTAGTAATAGTGGTAGTAATAGTGGTAGTAATAGTGGTAGTAGTAGTGGTAGTAGTAGTGGTAGTAGTAGTGGTAGTAGTAGTAATAGTGACGAAGACAGTAATGATGATAGTAATGACAAAAGTAATGACAGTAGCAGCGATAACAGTAGCGATAATAGCATCGAAAACAGTAACGAATATAGCGAAGATTACAGTAACGATGGTAGTTATGTTGATGTTGATGATAGTAGACGTTTAAATAAAATGAATTGTACATCTAATGGTACAAATTATTACTATTCAGTATATGAAGGATATAAAACAAACTATATTATGGAATCTTTATTTGATAAAAATTCATATGTTTATTTTACAGTGCCTTTTAATAAATATAGTTATACAAAATATTATACGAATTGGAATAAAATTAGTTTTAAATTATATGGTCTATTAAATTCGAATCGTGAAAATAACAACGATTCAAACAAAAAAAAAAAAAGAAAATTGAACATATCCAATGAACTTAATAATAATGGAAGTAATAATGGTAGTAATAATATATATAATTATAATATTAATATTAATGTTAAAACAGAAAAAAAGCTTTTAAATGATAGTAAAAACAATAATTATAATAAAAATAATATATGCTATTATGAACAAGAAGATGTTAATTGTAACAATGTATTAATTGATATACTTAATAACTTTTTATATTTTTTATTACTAAGCGAATTTTTAAATATAAATGAATTATTTAAATTAATGTCTTTATGTAAACGTTCATATAAAATTTTTAATAATTTTTTTTATATAAATGTTTATATTAATCCTTTTAAACAAACTATCAATGATATTATATATTTTTTAAAGACTAATAAAGAATATCAGTTTAATATTTTAAATAAAATGCATTATGCTTGTACTCTTCCTGATGATACCCTTAGTGAGGATGCCGATTATAACAACAACATTAATAATTATAAACAAGAAATTACTAGTACTATCACTACCTCAACAAGTGCTTCGGAACAAAACACAACATGTACTAACACAACAGGTACTAACATAACAGGTACTAACACAACAGGTATTAACATAACAGATACTAACATAACAGATACTAACATAACAGGTACTAACATAACAGATATTAACATAACAGATATTAACATAGCAGATACTCTGGAACAAAACGAAAATAATGTCCTTAATAAAAAAAAAGAAGACACGTTAAATAATTTACACAAAAATCAAAATGAAGAAATGGAAATTTATAACTCTAACGAGATAACTGAAATTATTAGTAGTGATAATAGCATATCAGAAAAAAAAAAAAAAAAAATTTTGTTTACAAATAATATTATGAATATGAGATTGTTATTTTGTTTATATGAATATATAAGAATATATTTACGTAAATATATAAGAGATAATATTAATTTTAATATTTCGAAAAAAGAATTTGATAATGCTACAAACAAAAAAGATATGTTTTTTATGGAGTTATTTCCATATGGTAATAAAATATGTACATACGAATATAAAATAAAATTAAAAAAATCAATACTTAGAAGATGGAATTTGAAGGGTAATTATGTGCATGAAAATTATTTTAAACATGAATCTAATGATACAAATAATAATAATATAGGAATATTAAAAATTATAGAAAATATGGGTAGTTCATTGTACCCATCCCACACTTCTTTTATTTCATTGGATAAATTTGGTTATATAAATATATGGCATGTGAATGACTCTAACTCTTTGTTTCCTATTCCTTTACACAAAACACAGTTAACTTCAAATAATGAAAAACTTTTGAAAATAACTGATGCTGTTAACATAAGGAATGACCAATACTTATTGTCTGGAGAAAATGCTTTATATTCGTTTTTTCTGCAAGGTTAGTTTTTCATTATTATGTATGATGTGAATACACGTGTGTACATATGTGTATTCACATCATACATACATACATATATACATACACGTCCGTGTTTTTTTCAAAAATCATAATTCGCTGTTATAATGTATGTATATGTATCACCAAATGTTATTTCTGTTTTCTCTATTTTTTTTTATTTTATTTTTTATTTTTTTTATTTTTTTAGATACGGACCAAATCGAAGCTAGTACTATTGTAGACCTATCAGAAGAAACAAGCGCAAATAAAGCCAAAATAAAAACAGTCATAAGCTGTGATAAAAATAAAGCATGTGTAGGATTAAACAAAGCAGTATCTTATCGAATTGATATCGAAAAGAACAGTATAGAAAGTAGTAAGAATTTGATGGAAGAAGAATTTGAAAAAATTCACTGCTTTGATAATAATACCAATATAGTTTTAACAAAAAAAAATATATTAATTGATGATAAACGAGTAAATAATTATGTGTGTTATGTTAGTTATCAGTTTATAGATTATAAAAATGGTAAAAAATATTATAATAGTGATAATTATTTTACGGATGTTGATTTAACTGGTATAACATTAACAACATTAAATTCAAATAATTCCATGTTTTTATTTGATCTTCGATATAAATATCCAACTACATGTTTATATTATGAAAGCATTATTACTGATACATTTCGATTAAAAGAAAATGAAAAAATAAAATACTTAAATAATTTGAAGAGTAATTATAATACAAAATATTATTTGAAACATAAAAAATATTCAGGACTACATGATAATATTATATTATATCCTTATATTAATAACAGTACTAATAATAAAAGAATATTAAAAAATGAAAAAAATAATTATATTAAAAATAAAATTTATGCTAATGAATCTTTTATATATAATATAATAAATGAAAATAAAAAAGATGATTTACCAAATTTACCAACATCTTATTTAAATATGTGGAGGTGGTGTGATAAAAGACAATC
>CABPSV020000316.1:0-19240 GCA_902459845.2 Hepatocystis sp. ex Piliocolobus tephrosceles
ACATATATATATATATATATATATATGAATGTGGTATATAAAATATAATTATGTTAGAAAATTTAAAAAGACATTATTTTTCTTTTATTTAATTATTCATTTATTAATTTTTTTTTCCGTTTATTTATTTATTTATTCATTTTTTTTTTTTTTTGTTTGTATGACTTATCATTTTTTATATTTAACAACGATCTATTTATTAATTAATTGTTTTACATATTCAATATACATTTTACAAGCAATAAAACAATATTTTTTACTAACATATATTCATTAATGTTTACATGATATTAACGATATATCTACTACATGTTAATGAAGTAAAATAAATAAAATCAGATGTATTTTTTAAGTAGTAGCTATTTCAATTTTATTTTGTTTATTTTTCATTTTCACTTGTTTTATTTTTCATTTTCACTTGTTTTATTTTTCATTTTCACTTGTTTTATTTTTCATTTTCACTTGTTTTATTTTTCATTTTCACTTGTTTTATTTTTTACTTTCACTTGTTTTATTTTCCACTTTCATTTGTTTTATTTTCCACTTTCACTTGTTTTTTTTTTGTTAAAGGGTAATATATAACACTCGTAAAATGTTATGAGTATGTAAGTATGAAAATATGAATATTTGTGTATACATGTATTATATGTTAAAAATAATAAATTGACATAGATTCTTGTGTAAACACTTATTCATTACATAGTGTCATTAACCTCATACATGCATATATATATTAACGCATTTCCTTGTGTTTAATTTTGCAAAATAACAAAAAAACATATCTACTCATTTATTATTTTTTTTTTTTTTTTACGTATTTTATTCTATTCTATTTTTATGTTTTAGTATATTTATTTATTCTATTTTTTTAGTGATTACTTATATATTTTTCTATATACTATAAAAAATATATAATCATTACTGCTGTAGACAAGAAAAAAAAAAAAAAAAAAAAAAAAAAAAAAAAAAAAAAAAAAAAAAAACAGTAATAAAATACATAAATACACATACATATACATGCATTTTAAATTATATAATATAAAAATATGTAAAAGAAAACAAAAAAAAAAAAAAATAGAAAAAACCCAGTTTATATTTTTTTTAACTGTTATTTGCATTACATTTTTCATTATATTTCTTTTCTTTAAAGTCAATTATAGCTTTAAAAAAAAAAAAAAAAAAAAAACTTTATTTGCTTGAGTTTCAGAATTTTTACTACAAAAATTCTACTTTCTACCTGAAATATTTTTTTTAGGTATTCATGAGTGCTGTTGAATTAATATATACATATATAATATACATACACATATATATACATTTTTATGCTTATAAAATACGTGATATAATAGAGTATAGTGATCTAACATAATTTACTTATAAAAAACTATGTTATTTGAATATATATATATATTATGTTTACATCCGAAATATTTGTTTTTTTTTTCGTTTGTTTAAAATAAAAATATATTTTTTCTTTGTTTTTATATTTTATTTGTTAATATATATTTATTCGATTAAATCATATATTTAGTATATAAATTTGCATGTGTTAAGACTTTTATGTCTTAGTTACCATTAGCTTTGTTTGCATATTTATAGTTACAAAAAAAAAAAAAAAAAAAAAAAAAAAAATAGACAATAATCATTTAAATAAACGTGGACTATATCATAGAAAAAAAGATACAATAACAACATATTGCAACATAATTATCAATTATTTACAATTATTATATAATAATATAAATTCTTGTATTATTTAATAAGGATAGAATACAAAGACATATGTTACATATATGTGTGATATATGGTAGGTAGCACATTATAAAAAATAAATAAACACATATATATATATATATATATATATATATATTTATATATATAGATGTACATTGGTTAAGCTTGATTTGAAATAAGTAAAAACTCTATTATGTAACTTAGCTTGTTATGTATTTTAATTTCCTATTAAAATTAAGTATATAAGATGAAAAATATAAATGAAGAAGATAAACACCAACAAAACATTGATAAAGATAGTAAAATAATTGAAGTACCCGAAGAAGTAAAAAACTCTAATAAGGATAAACAGGTATGTACAATTTTTTTTTTTTTTTTAAAAAACAAGAAGTTAATAATACATTAATACCGCGTGTATGTTTGTGCGCCCGTATATGATTGTATATATGTATATATGTGAGTACACAAGTATATTTTTCTTTGCATTTATAGCTGTTTATTTATTTACGCTTTGTAATTATGGCTTTTACGAATGTGTGTGACCGTTTTACATATTTTTATTTTATTTGTACATATAAACTTCACTAGTTTATGTTTTTCAGTTTTATACATTGATCTTACATACGTTTTTAAACAGTGATAATTTATTTTATTAATTTATTTAAATTAATAAAACAAATTAAAATAAGGCGTTATTATTATTACAAATGTATTGCAAATGTATTACATATATTTATTATATATATTACGTATGTTAGTTATATATATTTGTTACTATATATTTTTATATTGTTAATTATTATTATTTTTTTTTTTTTTTATCTATAGAAAAAGAAAGACGGTAACAAGCGAAATGAACAAAAAAATAAGTACTCTTCAGATACTAGTGTTTCAAATTTATCAAAGGGTATTGAGAATGATATAATAAATAAAAAGGAAGAAGCAACTGAATCAACCTTTTTAAAAAAAGATACAAACAAAAATGAATTTAACAATGACAAAATTATGGCAGTACAATATAATAAACATACATGTATTCGTCTATTGCCGATAATTTTTATATTTATCTTAATACTGGGAATATATTTTATATATATAATGGTAATTTTTCCTTCAGAAAAATCAAACTATCCATGAGTGTATATATATATATATATATATATATATATATATATATATATGTATGAATATATACATGCACAAATTAAACTTTATTAATATAAAAATAAGTGCTCAATTTAAATATTTTAAAAACGTAATTATTTAGGCTGTAAAAATCATAATTTTTATTTTTATTTTTTTTAACCTTCTTTGTAGTATCACTGTTTACCATTAACATTTGTAAGTCAAAAGAAAGTATATGTATTACATAATTTTAAGAGGTAAGTTTTATAAGTATGCATAAATATTTAATTGTGTTTGTTTTTTGTTTTTTTTTTTTTTTTTGCATGTTTATACGATATTTTTTTTATTAAATGGTTGTTACATTTGGGTATATGTACGTATTGGTGTTTTTTTTTTTTTTTTTTTTTTTTTTTTTTTTTTTTATGTGCCTTTATTATATATTTATATACTCTTTTTTATTTACTTACAGGGGAATTATAGATCTTGTAATTTTTCACGTTAGCTTATTTATGTACTTAATTAATTATATTTTATCTATTGTTGTATTACCCGGATACATACCAAATACAGATGAATGGGCGCTGAAAAATTTTCCTGAGAATTATGTTAGTGAAACAGAAAATTCCTTATTGGAAAAAAAAAAAACAGGAGAAAGAAGATATTGTAAATGGTGTTCTAAATATAAACCGGATAGAACTCATCATTGTCGTGTATGTAAAACTTGTGTTTTAAAAATGGATCATCACTGTCCTTGGATATATAATTGTGTTGGATATAAAAATCATAAATATTTTATGCTTTCTTTAATATATTGTTGTATTACTACTATTTTTGTTTCAATAACTATGTATCCTACTGTTAGAGATGCTATCAATCACTATGAGACACCCTTTAATGAGTTATTTTTGTTATTATTTGGAGAAATGCTGAATACTCTTTTAGCTATTATTATAACATGTTTCTTATTTTTTCATATATGGCTTATTGCCAGGGGTATGACAACAATTGAGTTTTGTGAAAAACGGACAAATTATCACAATCAAACATATACGAAATATTATAATAAGGGTTTATGGGGAAATTTTAAGGATACCTTTGGTGAATCAGCATTTTTTTGGTTTTTACCAATAGGTACTTTTTCATACAATTTTTACACAACTTTTACACAATTTTTTACACAATTTTTTACCTAATTTTTTTTTATTTTTACTAATTATTATATTTATTTATTCAAAAGTATTTATACACTCACTTTCACACACGTACATATATATAAATGTTGTTATAAATTTATGAACTTACGCGTTTGTATATTTTTATTTTCTGCAAATGTATACTGTCGTTGCTGTTTTTGTATTTTGCTGTTATAATAAGTATTTAATGTATATGGATATTTCTATATATATATATATATATAGCGAGTGAGAGATATGTGATTTGTATATAATTTTGCCTATATGCGCAGTATACATATATATATATATATATATATATTTATTTATATAACTCGCTTTTTTACGTTTTTAGATAATAGGAAAGGAGATGGGATAAATTTTAAAAAGGTTCATAAAGATGAGAACAGTGCTATATCAGAAGAAGAAACAGTAGCAATAAAATATGACCATTGAATATTTACACAAACAAAGTTATAAATTTGAAAAATGTTATAATAGTTTCTTTTTTATTTTTTTTTGTTTCATTTATATTTATTTATTTACTTTATTTTTTTTTATTTTTTTTGTGTGTATTTTTTTTTTTTTTTTGTGTGTATTTTTGAAATTATGAAAATAAATATAGTGCTATTAATAATAAAAAAAATATATATATATATATATATATATATATATGTTTTAGTAAAGCAGCACATATACATATATTTACATATATGTATTAGATTTGTCTGTACATTGGAGATTTTTTTTTTTTTGGTAATTAATTTTTTTCATTTAAGTCATATATTTAATTCAATTTCTATTTTTTTCTTTTCTTTTTTTCGTTTAGTAATTTATATTTTTGTTTTTAGTTATTTATACGTTGCTCCGTTTTATTATTTTCATTTTATTTTTTTATATTTTGTTTGCAACATAATTTTACCAGTTTTTTTATTTGTTCTGAATATTTTAAGGCTGCTTGTGTATATGCATACGTGCGTCAAGCATTTAATATATAAATGTTCTTATTTTTTATATATATTTCCTTTTTTCCTTATTTCTTTTTTTGTTCTGTCAAATTTTTTTCACTTTCGCCATTTATATATGATATACTTAGTGTTATATCAATTGCTTATTTACTCTTATGCTTATTTATTTTATTTTTTTTTATTTTTATTCGACCGAAGTTACATACCCACTTTTAATATCTAATGGAAATAGTGCTCATATTATGTTTTTGTTTAATTCTAAAACATTTGAAAGCAAAATAAAATAAATAATTCCTTATTTATATTTATTTTAAAAGTAATTGAAAAGACGCATTTTTATGTCATTATAAACACTTAAAAAGAAGTGTCCTATTTATTTGTGTTTTTACTTTCCTTTTTTTTTTTTTTTTGGTAATGACAGTAGATTACTTGTTCTTTTGTCTGTCTGGATATAAGCTATTTTTATTTTTATTTCTGCATTTATGCTTTTTTTATTTTTTGAAAAGAAAAAATGACAGGTATAAATTCATGTAAAAGTGAGTTTATTATATATATATATATATATACATACATATTATAATCGTATCATTTACCAGTTAGGAAACTTAACGATTATTGGATTTTCACTGTTTTACCTTTTTATATTTTAAATAAGGGGAGCTATTTTTTACAGTTTTCTTTTGTTTAACTGTATAATAATAATATACTTTTTTACTATAATTATATGTATTTAATTATATTTATTTAATTGATCATTTAATTACTTATTCGTTTTTTTAAGTATTAACTGTTATATGTTGAACTGACTTCATTTAAAAAGGTGTATAAATTTTTATAATATTGGGAAATACTTATATTTTTTTTTTTTTTTTTATAAATAACATTTCCTCTCACAAAAATAAAAATTACAAAATAAAAATCACAAAACAGTTAAACAAAATCAAACTTTATTATTACTTTTAAACTCAAAAACAATAACATGTTAAACAGCAATGGATAATATATTAAATGAAAAAAAAAAGTTTATTAGACATGTTTTATCAAATTCCCCACCAGGAAAAATAAATGACTTAATATCAGGTTATTTCTAATTCCACGTAAAATGCAAATATATATACATAAAATAGTTACATATTAATATTTATTGTACAAAAGATACTGCATACTTATGTTTGTACATGTGTAAATACCTATACTTGTATATACAGAAATAATGTATTTTTAAAAAAGCAATAAACAAATAAGAAAATTTTGGCATATGTTTATTTGTATATATATTTATATATGTGTGCTTGTACAGATTTAAAAACTTTATTTGGGTCAAGCGAAAATATAATAAAATACATCGAAGAAATAGTATCAAAATACAATGAAGACAACTATAAGCTAATTCCTATTGAGGATAATGAATATGTACGTGTATAAATGTTAAAATAAATATAACGTTTTTTTTTTTTTTTTTTTTTTTTTTTTTTTATATCCTTACTTTTTTCGATATATAAACAATTAATATTTTTTGGTCTTAAAAGCATTTGTATGCACATGCATATATGTACAAACACATATACATACATACATACATGCATACATGCATACATGCATACATGCATACACGCATACATAAAAATATATATATTTATATATATATATATATATACATGTGAACAATTTTATAATGTAGGTTATAACCTGTAAACACTCAAAGCGTGATGATTCGTATATCCATCCAAAATTAAAGTTGTTAGCGAGCGTTAACCACTTGGATAAGGTACCATTCATACGTATGTATTATGCACGTGTGTATGTGTAAATATATGTACATTTACATATACGTTTTTTTTTTTTTTTTTTTTTGGTATATCTAACAATTTTATAAACATAAAACTTGATTAATATTAATAATGTTATAAAAATAATTTTAACGTTTAATTTTGTTAGCAAGTAATAGAAAAAACTGCTTTGAATGAGTTGAATTACCCTGAACAATTAGAACAATATAGGTAAGACGAAAATAAAATAAAAACAACCTAAGAACAGAGTGAAAACATAATATGCATGAACAGAATATGAAATGAAATAAAAAAAAAAAAGATTTTCACTTGTTTTAACAATATTATCACTTTTTCCTACAATTCCCCTTTTGTACCATATATGTGTTCTGATTTTATTTTTAATAAACTTGTAAATTTTTTTTAAAAAGATTTAGTGTTTATAGTTAAAAAAAGATAAAATTTTGAAAATGCATCGATTTTTTGTTTTTATACATGTACGTACATATACACAAATATGTATAGATGCATATATTATTGTATACATTTTTTTTTTTTTTTTTTTTTTTTTTAATATAAAAAGAAAAATATGCAGTGACAAGCTAAGTGAATATGTACAAAGGCATTACTCAAAATGGAGTAAAATTCAAACCAGAAATTATCCAAGCGTTAATATAAAATCGAAAAGTGGTTTAAGTGTAAAGTGTTACTCATCCGTTTATGCATCTGAACATGATGATAAATTTAATTTATTTTTTGTCATATGTTGTGATAGATACTATTTAAAAAATTTCCAGTAAAAAAAAAAAAAATAAGAACAAATCAAATCAACACAAAAAGTTATGTGCTACATACGTATATACATATATATATATATATATATTTACCTTTCAATTGTTTCAGCGCAAGTTCATGGAGAAGTTCGTGGAATGTTAGTTTTTTAACTACAGACAAGGATGTTCATTTAAAAGTAAAATTAAAAGCAAAATAGCTATCTAACATATAAACATTACATTTTCGTATACATATGCTAATATATATTTTTGCATATATGAATAAACGCATGTTTGTGTACATACCAACTCTCTCTCTTTTTTTTTGTTTTTTTTTTATATTTTTAAAAAATAAAAAAGGGAACGATCGACATAACTCTTACATATTTTGAAGACGCAAACATAAATCTTAAGACAACCAAAAACTTTGATAAAAATGTTCAAGTAGATAATGTATGTATAAATAGCAGTATAACTAAAAAAAGTTGTGTATATAAGTGTTTATATATCTATGTATATATTCACAAACTTCTTCTTCTTTTTACATTTATTTTTATTTTTATTTTTTATAACATTTAAATGTATCAGCATTCTTTAAATTTAAGCGTTACTTTTTTTTTTTTTTTTTTTTTGGTATTTACCTATTACCTTAGGACATAGATACATTTGCAACAAACATTATATCTGTTATAAAAGAGTGTGAGAATGCCACAGTGTATGACTTGAACAATTTTATTATAAACATAAGTAATTACAAAATATTTTACTACATTCTTAAGATTTTTACATATATATATATATATATATATATGGTACAGACATTTACAAATAACATTTTTAACTATTATAGGTTTTATTGCTTTTATTTTATTATTATTTATTTATTTATTTATTTTTTTTTTTGCAGGCGAAAAATTAATTAAAAACACTAGAAGAATAATACCTTTTAACGGTGAAAAATTTAATTGGAAAGATACATATGAGGATTTTTCTAATCAAATTAAGTTATTATGATACAACACAAAAATGTGTATGTATATTGTACATTTTTATATGCATATTGTACATATGTGTATGTATAATATATGCGCATCGGTTATGACTATGTACAAATTCATAAATATTAACATAAATATATAAAAAAAAAAAAAAATAGTTGCACAAATAAGTTTTTATTGTATTTATCTAGTTAAAAAATATATAGATGTATATATATATATATATACAATTGATATAAGATAAATTTAATAAACAGTTATTAAAAGCGCGTACATATAAATATATACAATCTGTGAAAAACATATAATAGACTGTGGTAATCGTTGTAGATATAGACTTATACTGATATATAACAAATGTCTGTATAAGTATTTCTTCAAAAGAAGTCACCTGACTTGTTATTTAAACATATCGATACACTATGTATCATATGCTAATTTAAATTTACTCCATTTTTTTGGGATGGTTTACTTACCTTTATATATTTTGTGTTATGTTTTTGATTTTTTTAAATCTTTACGATCCATTATTTTTACAAAATATTTCTTCTTTTTAGTAACAGTTAATTTTTTCAAATCATTTAGATTTTTTATTTTCTTAAATGCTATTTTTTTCTTTACTTTTTTTGGTAAGGAATGTTCCAGTGATTTTAACTTGATATAATTCTTTTCGGTATCTTTTTCATTTTTTTTCTTTTTACTGTTTTCGTTATTTTTATTCAATTTATTTTCCAGCTCTTTTAGTTTTTTGCAAGACTCCAAGCTTAAATCTTCAACGTTTATCATTTTTTTATATTATTCATAATATGATGTTTTTGTAATTATAGTTTACAAAATTTGAACAACAATATTATTTAAAAAATTAGCAAAACAGTAAATTTTGCATTTTTAAATTATATGATGTTAGTATTTATATATATATATATATATATATATATATTATTAATTATAATTTTTTTTTGTTTAACTCTTTGTTCTGGCAAATTATATCTTACATTGCATTTTTTTTTTTTTTTACTGGTCAAGCAAATTATATTTTTTTATTAATTAATTAATTAATTAATTAATTTTTTTTTTTTTTTTACCTTACTGACAAGGTAAATTTGCTCCCCCTATTCTTATATATATATATATTTTTTTTTTTTTTACCTTACTGACAAGGTAAATTTGCTATCTCTTTTTCTATATATATTATATATTTTTTTTTTTTACCTTACTGATCAGTTAAATTTTACTCTATTTTTTCATTTTTTTTTTTTTTTTTTTTTTTTTTCTTTACCTCAAAGATCAGTTAAATAGTAACTTAGGTAGTTCTTTACGACCCATATAAGTATTGAAATGGTGTAGTGGTGGTACAAATGTGACAATACAATATTTTAAAGTTATAAAATTGTTGTAATTTTTTATACTTTTTTCCACTTTTTTTTTTTTTTCTTGATTTACTTGCTTAATAAGCGTGCTCTTGTAAAAAACAGAACAAGTTTGTTCAGTCCATTTTAAACTAATGTATAAATGTATTTATGGAAAAAATTATATTTTATAATAAAATAAAAAATAGACATTCTGAGATATAACAAAAATGAGAGATAACTTAATAACGTAATTTCTTTTATTTTTTAAAATATAAATAAGTGTTTTTTATTTATAACAAAAATTTAAAAAAGTAATTAATATATATATATATATATATACAAAAAAAGTGACAAAAAAAATAAACAAATAATAAAAATGTAAAAACATGTTATTATACACGAAATGGAACAACATAGCAACAGAACAATAAATAAATATTCAATAGCACATTAGTAATGATAGTGCAATTTTCAATTTGATGTTATACATGTGCATATACATATACGTGAATGTTTATAAATAGGAATATATAATAGCTTGAAAGATTTCTTCATATACATAAATATATATATATTTGTTCTTGTTACTCGTTTATATTCGCAACCTGTAAGTAAACTTTTTTATCTCCAATTTAATTAATCATCCAATCAGTCAGTCAGTCTGTCAGTCTGCACTTATCACCATTGATGTTCTTAAAATTTTTACGTCAAAAATGGGTTTGTTTGTTGCAGTTGTTTGAACTGATGCAATATTTTCTATACAAGTCATATTTTTGCTAACTCTAGCAAAAATTGTGTGTTTGCCATCTAAATGAGGTAAAGGACATAGAGTTATAAAAAACTGAGAAGAATTAGTATTAGGTCCATTATTAGACATACTTAATATACCAGCCCCTGTGTGTTTTAATTCTTTATTTATTTCATCTTCAAAATATTCCCCATATATGCTTTTTCCCCCTTTACCCGTTCCTGTTGGATCACCACCTTGAATAATATAGTCAGGTATAACTCTATGGAATATTGTGTTGTTATAATAGCCCATTTCGCATAAGGTATAAAAATTAAAACACGTTTTGGGTGAATGATACCAGTATAATTCTATTTCGAATTCCCCTAAGTTAGTATATATTGTTATGTTTTTTCTTTCAACATTTCCTTTTAATTTATAATATGATATTTTTTCGTCAAAGGATTTACTTTTATTACATTCTGTCGTGATCAAATCAGTTTCTTCTGTTTCGTCATCACTGTATCCTTTACATAGTGTAAACATTTTGGTTTAAACTTTTTTTTTTTTTTTGGTTTTATTTGCTTTTATAACTTTGGGAGGGGGGGCTCTCCTGTTGTCTCTCTTGCCTCTATTTTTTAAGTTTGATTTTGAGTTTATTTTTGAGTTTATTTTTCCAGTTTATTTTTCCAGTTTATTCTTCAAGTCTATTTTTCGAGTTTATTTAAAAATTTTTAATATTACTAAAAGGTCATATTATTTGCTTTTTGTTTCTTTACAAATTTTCAAAATTTGCATAATATTTAATAAATATGTAATAAATAATTAAACATGCATATGTTTATAACATTTTTGCCTCAGTTCTACAGTATACTATTTCAAGTTATACCTGAGTATATAAGTATACATACATAAACATTTATGTTATATTAGCTAAAAAAATTTATTTAAAAAAATAAAAAAAAATAATAATAATTATTAAAAATGTAAATGATAGATTTTTAAATTTGAAGCGTTGCTTATTATTTAATTAAAATGTTTTAATTCATAAAGAATAAAAAACAGTAACAAAAAAAAAAAAAAAAATAAAATGCGTGTATACTACATATTTATATGTATACATAAGCGTACAATATGCGTAAGATCATTTTTTTTTTTTTTTACCTAATTGCGCTTTCTAAAATTTAAATGCCTAACATGAATTATATTATATAAAATATATTTTTATACATGTAAAATTGTTTATCGATTCAAAGTTATATATAACTTGCGATTTTTTTTTTTTTTTTTTTTTTTTTTTTTAAAGTCAGTTTTTCAAACTATGTTATTTGAGTTACTATTTGAATACTTTTTAATATATTCGCAATTTTGTTCTTAGATTGTTGAACTCCCAATTTTATTTTTAATATTTAAATATTCATGTGTACACATTTTATGTATTGTTTCAAAAAATAGGACACAAGTTGTTGTAGTAAGAAAAAAAAAAAAAAAAAAAAAACTCTCTGCATGTGGAGTAGTTGATTTATCTTTTTATATAGATATGTGAAAAAAAAATTTTATGAATATTTCACTTATAGGTTATGGTATTTAAAAACAAATACATGTATATAAACATGAACACTCATGTATGTATATATATATATTAAAACAAATTTAACGTTTGTAAATGTTGGATAATTTACTCCAAAATTAAGCTAACAACGAATAATATATAACACAACTGTTGATAACAAAAAAGAAAAAAAAAAGTATAATTAATTAATATGGGACTAAATGAAATGTGCGTTAAAAAATATAAAAAATTTTGTCATAGTTGTTATATATATATATTATATACACATATATATGTACATAATTTATAAAAAAAAAAAAAAACTGAACTTTTTGATTTTAAATAAGTATATATATATTTTTTTTCCATAAAGCATGTATTTGATATTATGTGTATGACAAGAATTGTTTTATTTATTTATTTATTTTATTTTATTTTATTTTATTTTATTTTTTTTTTTTTTTTTTTTTTTTTTTAACACATATGGTATATTACTATAAAATATGTATATATGTGCTTACATATCTATTATCTGCATGTTAAGCTAAAAAAAAAAAAAGCAATGAACACTGAAATAGCAATAAGGGTTAAATTAAAAAGTTTGTAATAATTAGTTGTAAAAATTAAACATGTCACTTTGTATAACTATAAAATCAGTAAATTTAAATTTTTGAGAAATTATAACCTGATCAATTTCTTGGTATATATCTTCTGTCCCTAAAAAATAGTTCCCAGTAGTAGTACCAGTGCCGTTAGTAGTACCAGTGCCGTTAGTAGTAACAGTGCCATTAGTAGCAGTACCAACAATATCAGTAGCAGTACCAACAATATCAGTAGCAGTACCAACAACATCAGTAGCAGTTCCAACCATATCAGTAGCAGTACTAACAATATCAGTAGCAGTACCAACAACATCAGTAGCAGTTCCAACCATATCAGTAGCAGTTCCAACCATATCAGTAGCAGTTCCAACCATATCAGTAGCAGTTCCAACCATATCAGTAGCAGTTCCAACCATATCAGTAGCTATACCAACACTATCAGTAGTAACATTCTTACTTGGATATACTATTTTGGTTGCTGGTATTATATAATACGGTATTTGATTTAAAAGAAATTGTTTGTATAATTTGTTAACGTTTTCTTTGTTAATATTATTATTGGAAATTGTCATTTGTTCGTTTTGTTTTTTTATAAAGAGATTATAAATAATTTTTTTTTTGATTTCTTGTTTTTGTATATCATCCATTTGTTCGGTAATATTATTTTGATACATTTGAATTATTTCTGGTACGTTTAAAAATTTCATAAAATTCAGAAAACTAAAATTATCCAAAATGATTAAAAATTCTGATAAAAATTTTGCCTTTTCAAATAAATCGATAAAATGTATTTTTTTAATTAATTCTAAACCATTTATATTTTTTTTTAATATTAATCCAGTTTTAGGAAAAATATTAATATTATTATGAACATTTAAGCTAAGCTTTGTATTTTCATTACTATTAAAAATATAATTAAATTCTTTTAATAATGTATTTAAAAAACTTGTTCTTCCTGTATATATATGTCCTATAATACCATAAGTAATACTAACATCTCTACGGAATAATGTTGTTATACATTTTTTTATTATTTTTTTTTGTTTTTGTTCATTATAGTTGTTATAATTTACATTATCATTGTTCTTATTATTTCCATTGTATGTTTGTTGTTTTTTTTTCTTTTGTAACGTATTACTTTTGTTTTGTTTTTTGTATAAATATATTGGATTATTTTTTTCAGAGCATACAAAAGGTATAGTTATATAATAAAAACGAAAAAATAATAACCATTGTTCTATTACATTTTTGTCTACTAAATCACATTTATTTAATATAATTATAATTTCTTTCTTACATGAATGAATAAACTCAAGTATATCTTTATCCATATATATTAATGGATTTCTAACATCTATAATATAAAAAAGAATATCTGAATATTGTATAACTTGTAATAAATCATTAATATATAAATATTTTTCACTCAGTTCTGTATATTTTTCTTTTTTTACTTTCTCAAATATTTCCAGTTTTAAATTAATAGGTAATTGTATATAATTTTGAAAAGTCAAGTTATCCATCTCCGGTTTTAAAACACTTGTTTCATGTAATATATTATTTTCTTTATTTGTTAGTGTATATAATTCTCCTTTCATTTTTTTTATCGACAATTCATCTAAAGAAATTATTTGAATTTCTTTGTAGTTTTTTTCATTCTCCTTATTTTCATCATTTTGGAATTTTTTTTTTTTCTTGTTTTCATTTTTTATTAAAGATGTAGTTTTTATGTTTTTTAATATATCCTTTTTAAATACACAGTTTGGAATTTGTAGAGATTTTTTATTTGATCTACGATTGTGTATATTTGTTTTTTTAATTATTTTTTTCAACTTTTTTTTATGAGCTGAAACTTTTTTTTCAATTGCATATTTTTGTTTTAATGAGACTCTTTTACTTGTTTTTTTTATCTTTACCATTTTGATTGTTTTTTCGTTAGCTCGCTTGGGAGATAGTTAAAAATTGAAAGATAGTCCAGATTTGGAATAAAATTAATTAGTACGATATGTTAGTTTGAGCATATATATATGTATAGGGATAACTTTTTTTTTTTTTTCTTTTTGCGTTAGCATCTGATAATTTTTTTTTTCTTAATAACTATATGTTGTATATATATAAAAACACGGAAGTAAAAAAAAAGTAAATAAACAAAAATACAAATATAAATAAATAAGCAAAAAAAAGTAAATATAAGGAGTATATATAAAAAAAATTGTTAAAATTGTATAAAAAAAAAAGTTATATGTCATAATTCAGAAAAAAGCATAAACAATGTTATTATATTTTGTACGAACAAGTATATATTTACATTATATAGTTTTATTTATTTTAATATATACATGTTTAACGAAGGAGTGACAAAAAAAAAAAAAAAAATAAAAAAAAAAAAAATAAATAAACATTGCTCTTATTATATGCATATAAATATGTACATATAGATGTATTAAAATGATAAAACTTTATCATATACATTTTTATCCATTTTTTTCAACCACTTGCTTAATCACTTATTCATTAATTTGCTCCTTTTATATATATATATATATATATATACTTCGGGCAGCAAAAATTACGTTACATTGTTTTTTAAGTCATTTTATATTTTTATAAATTTTATTTTTTTTTTTTTTTTCACATTTTTTATATTGTTTTTATTTATGAATAAAATTTTGAATATTTTTATAAAATTTTTGTCATTATTTTTTTTCATAATTTGGAACAAAAAAAGTATATGTATATATGTACGTATGTGTAAATGTATCTATTACAATTTTTACCTTCTATATATGCATCATAAATGTAGTTTTAAACGATTTGAATGAAAATTAAAAGGCAATACTTAGGAATATATACCATGATCTCTTGCTTATGTCTATGTATATAATCTGCAGTATGCAACACTTTTATACTATAATGTTATGATAGGTTTGTTTTTACTTTTTGTAAGGTATACATTGATAGGTGTCACTATAAAAATATAACTTTTTTTTTTTTTAACTTAGCTTTTTTTTTTAAATTCATAACTTTTTATATATATTAAATATACTTTTTTATGTTGTTGAATTAGAGGTAAGCATAAAAATAAGAGTAAAAGAAAAAAAAAAAAAAATAAAAACGAAATAGAAAAAGATGAAAAATAAAAGAGGAAACAAAAAAGGAAAGAGAATTTATATTTAAAAATAATTAAAAAAAGAAATTGAAAAGTTAAAATTTGTGAGCTTCAACAATATCACCTGGGTTTATTCCTTCCTCGTATTTACTGTCATCTGATTGTACCTATTAAAAAAAATAAAAGTAAAAAACAAAAAACTTATATGTATATATCATATTAAAAAAATATGTTTGTATTTTTTTTTTTTTTTTTTACTTATATAATGTCTGTTTTTTTATGCTTATATGTATATAATTTATTACCGCTCCTCTTACTCCACTTTTTTGTGTTCTTAAAATTGACTGGTTTGGTTTATCTATTTTTGATAAATCGAACAGAGCATATCCTGGTCTATCACTAAAATAGTCTATCATTTCACAAAAATATCCTTCTATTTTTTTTTCTAAAAAAAAAAAATAAAAAAAAAAATAAATATTTCTATTATGAAAAAAATTAATAAAAAAAGACATGCTAAATTTGTTAATACAACTTTTGTAAAATTATTTTATTTTTTCATACTAACCTGTATTCTTATTTGTTTGAAAATTTAATATCATAAAATTTTGTTTTTTTTCCTATAAAAAGATTATAGTAAAAGTCATAAAATATGCATATAAAAACGGAACGTGTTTTTTATGTTCATTTTTTTTTTTTTTTTTTTTTTATATTATAACTTTTCCTTGTTTTATAGCATCATTTAATGTATTGAAAAAATATTTTGACACGCCGTGAGCACATACTCCTTGAGTGTTAACTTGTGCAGGTGAAAAATTTTGAAAATATTTTTCTTTTATATTAGTACTCCATCTAAAAATAAATCAATTAATATGTACACGTATTATTTAACATGTAATTCTTATTGTATAACATATAGCTTCCATTTGTTCACATTATTACATTTCGGTTCTCATTGTTCTATTTTATATATATTTTTGTTTGACTCGTTGCTTCGTTTGTTCGTTAGCTAGTTCGTTAGCTAGTTCGTTCGTTTTTTTTTGTTTTTTTTTGTTTTTTTGCTTTTTTTACGATTCATCATATACGGGTAGGCTTAACACAAAATTTTTGTCATAACACAGTCTAATTTCTTTTTTAATATTATTAAACAAAAAATAGTTGCAGAATGTATCTTCGTCGCAATGCTTCAAAAAAAAAAAAAAAATAAAAAAAAAAAAGAGTAATAAAAAATGTGTACATATACGTATGTATATATATATATATATACATTCTATGTGGTATAAACAGGGTATGTTATATGCAATTCGTCAATACATAGGCCACTGACTTACAACGCAACACCTGAACTTATACGCACATATATATATATATACATGCACACATACTGATGTTTTTGTTATTTTTTTTTGTAAGTTCTGTGTTATACCAGTTTTCCAAGGTTTACGCTTAAAATTGGGTTTTTTTTATTTATGACTGTATAAAATAAATACATTAATAAAATTACTCGTTTTTTTATTTAATGGAATTATAGAACATATTAGACAAAAAAAAAGAAAAAAAAAATTATGCTTATAATTTAACTTTATTATTTAAGACATACCATTATAATTTTTACAATTGAAATAGGCATCTATAAAAAAAAAAAAAAAAAAATTGTAAAGCGAATGATCCCAATGCAGGGTATTATATGTAAGTGTACATATGGCTAGCCACAATTTAAAACGATTATACAAATAATATAAAAATATAATAATACTTTGTAAAATGAGATATTTTTTTTGTATTGATTCGTCGTTGAAATTAAAACCAGAAACCTGCTAAATTAAGAAGTGTCAAAAAAAAAAAAAAAAAAAACAGACACATAGTAAACACATAAGTAAACATAAAACTATATGTACGCATATATATGTATAAATAAGAACTTATTAAACCACTGTTGAATCTACGAAATGCATGCGTTACTATATAAACATTGTGAAGTGTAAAAATGTATGTACCTTATTTAAAACAGTCATGAGAAAGAGACAAAGACAAATTAACCTTTGTAAGATATTCTTCATTTTTAAAAAAATAAAAAAAATAATAAAAATAGATAAAAGTGTTAACAGAAATGATGTTATACAAATTAGAACAATAACAACAAGAACAAAAAAAAAAAAAACAAAAAAAAAAAAAGCAAAAAACAAAAAAAAATCAAAAAAAAAAAAAAAAAAGGGTAGATATAGACAACGACACTGTAACAAAAGCAGGAACAGTATAACAAAAACGAAAAAACAAGGAAGTTAAAAAAAAGTTATTCATACTATGATTATTTTGTGATAAATTCCAAAAAATATAACAATTTCATTTTTTTTAGATCATCATACATGAACTTATTCTAAAAAAAAAAAAAAAAATTTCCTAAAGTCGGTTATTTTTTTGTTTATAGCTATTTTTTCGTGTTGTATGTATTGATTGGTATGTATATACAAAAAAAAAAAAGAAAGAAAAAAAAAAAAAAAAAATTACACTACAAAATGAGAGATAAGAAAAAAAAACAAGGACAAATGAAAATAAAATTTGAAAACACAACGTAAATAAAAGCTATGTTGATATTACAAAATAGACCACTTATATGAAAATAAGAGCGTGAAAAAAAAATCGGAAGCTCAGAAAAGCAAAACAAAGCAAAAAAAAAAAAAAAAATAAAGTCAACTCTTTATTTTATTCTACAACAACGTTTTTGTGTTTTCTTTTATTTGATGTTACTTTATTTAAAATTAGACAATAGTGCAACATTGCCATGATTTTATACAAACCTATACATATGTACGTATGTATGTACTTATTGTATGTGTTTATGTATATATTTTTAAGAATAAATTTTGCTTAAAATCAAATTTACAATTGGAATAAGCTAAAAAAAGGAAAAATTGGAAAAGATAAAAATTGGAAAAGATAAAAATTGGAAAAGATAAAAATTGGAAGCGAAGGTTAACCGATTTAATTTTTTTTAACATAATTAATTTAGGTAAAGGATCACAGGATAAAAAAATAAAGTTATGGATATTTAAATTAAAAAAAAAATATGGTAATAAATATGTAAATAAACATAATAAAAAAGTAAATATATAAATAAAAAAATATATATATAAAAAAAAAACGATTAAAAAATAAAAACAATGCAGTAAAATATATACAAGCTAATAAAGTCATAAATAATGATCAATGGGTAAAAACAAAAAAGGCAATATAAATTTTTTTAATAATGTTAAGAAAGAGTATATAAACAAATTAAGAACAAGATTATTTCTGCAAAAGTAAAAAAAAAAAAAATAAATAAAAGCACACAAAAATATACATAGTATATATATATATATATA
>CABPSV020000317.1:8673-19179 GCA_902459845.2 Hepatocystis sp. ex Piliocolobus tephrosceles
AAATAACAATTATAATATATGTATTGACAACGCAGAAGAAGATGGTACTTTTTCAAATAGTTACAATAATGCCAAAAAAATAAGTAACGTATCAACATGTCCTAGCTTAGGAAAAATATATAACAATCTTCATTACTCAGTCAACGAAAAAAATAAAAATAAATCATTGGTGTGTTCAGAATATAAGGTAATAAACCAATATGATAACACTACTATTAATACTACTAATAGTAATGACCTTAATAATAAAACAAGGAATCACACAAATATAGATAATATAAATAAGATAGTTGAATATGCTAAAAAAAAAGAAAATGTGATGATAAACAAGTCATGTGAGTGTTTCTGTTACACACATGAAAAGTGCGAACATGATAAAAACAATAGTCATAGTCATGGGAAACGCAGTAGTTATAATAGATATAATGCGCATGAAAAATTTGGTAATGCTTATAACAATCGTAGTAACATTTATAAACGTAGCAGTTATGACACACTAAGCCACACTACTACACATAACAACAACCAGAATTCACTATACTATCACTTTAATCATATTAATGCTAACAAAGATTTTATACAGGCACAAAACAAATATACCCCCCATTTTAATATAACAAAAAATATGGCACATACGGACGACATAAAAGATATACAACTAAACTATAACGATAATGATGTAAAAGAAGAAAAAATAGAAGAAGGAGAAAAAAAAAAAAAAAAAAAACTACAACAACAACAGCAGTAACAAAATCCTGTATAATAAAAATATATATAAAAATAGTATAGGTACAAATAAAAAACACAATAAAATACATAATAAAATACACAGTAAAAAACTACCAAGGTCATCTTCTGTTTCGGTTTCTTCTTCTTCTTCTTCTTCTTCTGCTTGTAATGATTACATGGGCAACAAATCGAAAGTAACAAATGAAAAATATATTTTATATGATATAAATAAATTAATATCAGATAAATATGGTGAAGAAAATAAAAATGAATATATACCAGTAGTTGATAACATTAAAAAACATATAAAAAAAGGTGAATGTAGTAGTATTAATCATAATAAATATCATAGTAATAATAAATATAATATTTCATTAACTGATTATTGTCATATTCAAAATAAGTTATTGTATTATATTAATAAAAATAATGAAATTAATAATGATTCTTCAAATAATAATACTTTTAAAAATGTGGAAGAAACGATTCAAAAATGTTTAGACGAAAATAAAAAAAAAGGAAATAAGATTAGTGCTACTATTGTCCATGGTATATATAGTAACACAGATAATCATAATAATAATAATAATAATAATAATAATTATAATAATAATATTAATAATGATAATAATAATATTAATAATGCTTCTGAACAATCTTTTTTAAATTATCCTTTTCATTTTATTAATAGCAACAATAATAATGACTTTAGTAGTCACAACGACGTATATAGTTACATAAATAACAATATGAATAATGAAAAGTATCAAAATGTTATTATTAATAGGAATAATGGAATTAATGGTGTAAAAAATGAAAAAGGGAATAGTAATCATATATTAATAACAAACAGTAATACTAGTAGTAATGACAGTGTCAATGAAAGTGCCCTTCGTAATTCCCATGATGGTACTAATGGTTTTGTAGGTGTCAGTAGTTACAGCCCTAGTAAATCTTCAAAAGAAAAACAAATAATGAGTTTAATTTTTAATGAACTTTTTAATCATTCACAATATTGCGATAATATGAATGTTGAATATAGTAGTACTATATTATCTGAAAAAAGTTTTAATGATATAAAAGAAGAAATAGAATATAATAAAACTCTCAACCCTTATTACAACATAACCTCTGATACAAAAAAATGTGTTCACTAAAATTTACTCGCACAACCTATACTCAAACATTTATATTTATAATAATTATGCGAAACCATGATAAATTAATTTTGAATATTATAATATACTTACACATTGACAACAATAATAATTATGCTTGTGTTAAATAATGGTAACGTACATACACGAAATATATAAAACGGAAGCAAGTATACATTATGTTCTCAAAAACAATTATAAATTAATTAATAAAAAAAAAAAAATTTGTGCCAATCATAAATTTTATTAAAATGGTATAACACAAAAATTGTACGTACAATACTTGTGCGAGAATATGTACATATATATATATATGAGCAAGTACAGTATGGTATACATAAGAACAGACAGAACCATTTCCTGTTGCTCGAACTAATTTCTTAACTGAGATTTGTTTATGAAACAGTTTGCACCAGTTTATTTGTTTTATTTATTTATTTATTTATTTGTTTTATTTATTTATTTATTTATTTGTTTTATTTATTTGTCTATTCATTTGTCACTCATTTGTCATTTATTTGTCACTCATTTGTCATTTATTTGTCATTTATTTGTTTATTAATTTTATTTTTTTTCCGATATCGGATTAATTCAAAACTTATATTTTTCATTAAAATGTACGACACAGCTTTTCTTTAATTTTACATTTAACACTCTAGTAATTTTTAACTTTTTTAATTATTTTAATATAATGCCCGAGCAAAAAATAAAAACATATATATATATATATATAAAATAAAATAAAATATAAAAAATAATAAACATAGTGACGATTTTTTTTTTTTTTTTTTTTTAGTTTGTGCGTTTGTCATTTGTCATTTGTCATTTGTCATTTGTCATTTGTCATTTGTCATTTGTCATTTGTCATTTGTCATTTGTCATTTGACAATTGTTATTTTCCATTTGTTAGTGCATGCACAATCCACATAATCCACATGTATACATAGAAATAATTTAACACAAACACATATATATATATATATATATATATATATATGTAAGACGCGAACAATATAGTATGTATATACCACTTATATATATCTATACTTCACACCTATCCACATACACGTAAACATATACTCAGTTTGCATATATATAAGATACAGATATTACTGTTGTGGTACCTCCGTGTTGTAAATAAAAATGGATGGGTTACCAGGGTTAGACAATTTATGAATATCCGTGTCATCTATATCCCACTTTTTAGTATTTTCCATAATATTAATGTTTCCTAAATTTAAACTTCTTTTAATAAAATCGACATTATTTTTGATTAACTGTATTTCGTCATATGGTAAAGTCAATTCATATTGATTATTATTAAGTGTTACATTATCTTTAACTAAAAATGTAGCAAAACTTAAAATTTCTTTTTTTTCATTTTTTGATAAACTATTTACATAAGAATTATTAACTAAAAGATTAATATAATTATTTGGTAACTTTTTATCTATACTTTGATTAATTATATTGTTTAATATTTCTATTATTTTTTTTTGTGTATTATTATATTCCTTAGCTACATAAACAATGGCTTTATATTTCATGGCCTCTTCTTCATCTTCTTTAAATGTTTCGCTCATAATATCATCAACATAATTATTTGTATTCTCATTAATTTTAACTTCTTTTTTGTAATTTTCTTTAATCTCTCCATGTTTATCGTTGTTAATTTGGACACTTACCGGATCAGTAGAAGTATTTCCACACTTATTACTATTAATATATTTACTTCCAACATAAACAGTATTATCAGTAATCTTTTTATTTGTATTATCGTTGTGGCTATTTTGTACGTTACTATAAACGCTATTGTTTTTACCTTCCATAGTGTCGTTTCCAATATTGTTTAAAACTTTACTCTCTCCTTTGTTTTGTATTGTCCCTTCTATTATAACCGAGTTGACTAGAGAAGATGTATTATTAATACCAGTTCCTGTATTACTATCCTTTATATTTGGTACAACACCTACACAAGAACTAGTAACATCTTTTGTTTTTTGTTGTTTATTATTTTTATTTATGACTTTGTCATATGATTTTTTAAAATTTTCTACAACATTTAACAAATTTTTATATTGCTTGTGCATAACTATTGAAAAATTTGTATAATCTGCAGCTGGCCATCGTTCATTAATAAGTAAACCATCTTTTTTTAAAATATAAGTCCATATATGTTCTGTAACATGTGGTATAATAGGATTTATAATTATACAAATTCTTTCTATAAAAAAGTTAACTGTTTCTTTATGCATATGTATTTTATCACACATAATACGATATGTATCTCTTTTTAACAACATATCATAAAATCCATATTTTAATACATCTCTAAATAATAATTTTTCATATGAATCTTTACATTTATTGGTCAAATAATTTATTTCATTTTCAAAAATTAAATCATTAAATGTTTTTACACCACATCGGAAAATATAAACATTATTTTTTGTTTCTATACAAAAATTAATTAAATTATATAATTTCATGATAGCACTGTTTGCTGTATCTGTATTAAAATTTGCATCTTCAATTGAATCACCTGCATCGGCTAAAGCTATTCTTGTACCATCACTGGTATATTGAATTATACTTTGTTCAATTGTAATAAAATTACCTTTACTCTTTGACATTTTTTCTTTATTAACTAATACATGACCATTGCAAAAAAAAGACCTAGGAAAATATTTTATTGTTTCAATTTTATTTAAGTCTAACTTATCTATGTCTTCTAACATTTCAGTTTGTTTAGATGTAATACTTTTTTCTTCTACATTGTTTGAATTATTTTGATAAACTTTATTACCCCATATAGCTACATGGTTAAATAAAGCCATTGTTAAATGATTAAAAATCAAATCTTTACCTGATACTCTTATGTCGAATGGGTACCAATACATAAAACTTTTTTTCATTTTATTTAATTTTTCTTTTGATATATTTTTATTTATATTTTCTGTATTATTACTAATATCGAATACATAATCAAAAAAATCGTCATTTATGTCTTCGTGACTGATATTTAATAATCCTTTTTTTTTACCATCTACACTTCCTTGAAGATAATGACTGATAGTGTAATAGGCCATATATATAGTTGAATCTGATAAACTTTCAATTAATTCGTTTTTTATGTTATCAGGTATGTAATCACTATTCTGTGAACTTTTATTTTTATTCATATGGTCTAAAGAATTAGTATGTTCCACTTGGATAGTACTATTCTTATGACTGGGTTTATCCATATGACTGGGTTTATCCATATGACTGGTGTTATCTACATGACTGGTGTTATCTACATGACTGGTGTTATCTACATTACTGGTGTTATCTACATGATGAGTAGTGTCTTTGGTCACACCATCGAATGAAGGCATATATGTACCCAAGCCATACTCTCTACTACAAGACCAATCGTCCAACCAAAAAATAACATGTTGTATTTGTTTATACAAAACATCACTATAAGTCTGAAAGTTATTTTTTTTTAATTGTATTAATACATCTTTTTTAAATTCATTGTTACCATAATTAATATACCACTGATTACACAAAGCTGCAATACATTTGACTTGATTTCTATCTATAACTATACTTTCAGGTTCATTATATAAAAAGCCAATTTTATTTTTTGTTATATGTTGTTTTATAATTTTTCTACACATATATGTTTTCATACCAACATATGGTTCTATTGTCATAGTTCCTTCAAAATATTGTTTTTTATATAATGTTTCTTTTATTTTTGCTAATTTTTTATCTTTATATGATGTTATTTTTTCTAACTGATAATAATATTTACCACTATTATTACCTATAGTTGGTAATTCAATACAAGAAAAACTATTATTATTTAAATATTCTTCTTTTAAATTATATTTTTCACAATAATATTTTTTTTTTTTTTTTATATCTTCTAAACAAGCATAATCATCTGTACTGTCACTAGAAACACATGGAACAATACCTGTTGCAATATTTATTTTAATTGTTGTCATTGGTAATATATATAAATCTTTATTAGGAGATAAATGTGTATAGGTCCTTAACCCTATAAGATCTTCTCCTTTAATTTTACTCAAAATAAATAAATCAGATAAGTTGTCTAAATTGCTTGTATTGCTAACTCTTTTTGTATGATTCTCCATATTATCCGTTTTGGTATTATTGTCTGTGTTGTTATTGCCTACATTTTTTTCAACAGTGTTAGCACTAGTAGTAGTACTATTATTAACATTACAAAATGTATCATCCGTTTTTAACAAAGGAATTATTCCTTGATAAGCTAAATTATATAAACTATTTTCAGAACAAATATATATATTTTCACATTTTTCAATAATATCTTCTTTTGTCAATATATTATTTACATAATTTTTATCACCATAATGTAATACCTGTGTATCAAACCCTAGGATTACATAATAATATTCGTTAGGGTTCACAAATGTATAATTTTGACCATACATTGTTTCTGGTTTTAATGTACTTCCTAACAAAACAACTTTTTTTTTATTAAAAAAATCTAAATTATATATTTGTTTGTTTAAATTTTCTGTATATTTTGTGATGGGAGTGGAACTATTCGTTATATTTACACATGGCTTATCCGTTTTGCTCAACTTATTCGTATCACTCACATTAGCATCATTTGTCTTAACCTTACTTGCTCCTTCTTCTCTTTTTCCTCCTCCTCCTTCTTCTACTTGATTTAAACTATTCATAAATATATCAAAAAAAATATTAGTATCATGTACATATATTTTTACTACAACATACTCCTGACATTTCACCCCTTCTCCTTCAGACCGTTCATGATCAGCACATGCCTGATTATTGACTCTACTGAATATAGTAATACGTCTACCATAATAAATTAAATTTTTTTTATATAATTTATTAAATTGCCATTTAACAAATTTATCATAATATGGATTAATATTAGTTGTAATAAATGAACGTTTCCAGTCACAAAATAAACCAAATGATTCTAAATGTTCTGTAGCTTTACTTGAGAAATAATAACACCAATACTCAGGATCGCGAAATAAATGTATATCCTCATTTTTTATACTCATTTGTTTCATTATTTCGATTTGTGTACATTTTTTTACACCCTTCGCTTTGTCTTTACTTTTGTTGGACCTAAAAACTGTACCATCTCCTTTTTTTTTTGTTTCGCTCGCACTAGTTTTATCTAAAACATTTTTTTCTTTATTTAAATTAAATTCTTCTTGTTTTTCTTGTTTTTCTTGTTTTTCTTGTTTTTCTCCTGTTATTTCATTACCTAACATACCACCACTTTGTCTGTTTAACTCCTTTTTTATTTTGTCGGCACACACGACAATAGGAGTACCAGTACAATGAAATGCAAAAGGCAATAAAACATTATCACGGGTCATATTTTTGTATCGAATTAAAAACTCTAACTTACTTAATGTAAATGCATGTCCAATATGTAATAAACCGTTCATATATGGAAAAGGGAAGTTACCAGTATATCGACTTTCATTTATATCAACAATTTCTTTATCGTGTATATTATGTTCTTTCCATATATGCTGTATATTTTTTTCAATTGTCAGGAGGTTCATACGACGAGTCATTTTGGGAATAGTATTTTTTTTTCTTTTTAGAACAAACAGAAAACTCTGTGTGTGCACTTCACGTGTGAGTAGGTAATATAAAAACGAATTTTTGTATGACCCTATTTTTAAAATATTCACACACTTTTTAGAATGAAGAATATAAGTAAAATTGTATATTAATGTTAATTACGCTTTAAATATGTCTCTTTCTCTCTCTCTTTCTCTATCTATCTATCTATATATATAAATATATATATAAATATATATATACACTTTGTTTTGCCTATGCTTGAGCACATTTACATAATCACAATCTTTTTTTTTTTTTTGCGATTTTACTTACAACAAGAAAAACAATATAGCTAATAAAAAAAATAAAATAAACTTATAACGTTTCAAAAAAAGATTTATATAAAATATATGATGAAAATATACATTATATAAGGTAAACGTGTTTAAAAATGAAAAAATATATACACGCAAAGTTATACATATAAATGTGTATATATATATATATATATATATATATATATATGTATGAGTAAGCTATTTACACGCATGCGATAAATAAATATATATAACATACATGCTTTATACTGAATGGAAACTTAATTTTTTTTTTTTTCCAGTTTCCAAAAAAAAAAAAAATCTAAATTTTCATATAGAATAAACAGCATTACATAAAGTGTTTATATATATGTACACAAATATGAACGTACGTATATATATGTATATATATACTTAATACTATATAAAAAAAAGTATAAACAAAGTAAAGAAAAAAAAAATAAAAATAAAACATTAATTTTGTGCAAACTATTTAAATTCAATCATTTTAACAAGATAGTTTAAAAATGTGAATAAAAATTTCATATAAAAAAAAAATAAAATAAAACGATAAATAATATAAAAAACGAAGATAGCTATAAGAATTTATTTTATCTTGTTATTATGCTAAAAAAGTATTCAAAGGAATGTAAAAACGCATATGTATAAGTGTATGTTTATGTATATATAATAGGTTACTATATTTACATTGTTTTATTTCTTATAACATATTTTTTAACTTATGTTAAACTTATTTATACAAGTTTTTTTTTTTTTTTTTTTTTTTTTTTTTTTTTTTTTTTTTTTTTTTTTTTTATATTTCCTGATGTTTTGCTACAAACTGCTTGCTCTTACTCTTATAAATTTTGCTTTATTTTTGTTCGATTTGATTTAATTTAATTCTGCTTTTTTTTTTTTTTAAGCTTGAATATTTACTTTTTAATTTCTCTAACAGTTTTCTCTCTCCCTTTGATATTATACATGTATATATGTACATAAATTATATGTTAATTTATATAAAGTTATTTTATGTTAACCCCTTTTTAATAAATTATAAGCATGTATATATAATATGTACGTGTATGTATATTAATATATATGTACAATATATATTATTAAGTATTCATGTAGGTTTCTAAGATGTCATTTATTTTAATTTTTACAGCATTTATAAAAATATTTTTTAATAATAAATGCTTTTATATCATGTTGCCTTTTTATTTTTTTTTTTTAATCGTACCTTTTCTGCATTTTTGATTTGCTTTAAGCCTTGTTTATATAACAATTTTTTTTTTTTTTTTTGTATATTATATTATTATTATTTCATGTAATTAAATAATAATCAAACATGTGTTTTTGGTATATTAAAGCATGTATATATTATTTTTTTAAGTTTCTTTGTTCATCTTGCTTTTTTTTTTTTTTTTTTTTTTTACGCATTCTGAGTTTTTGTGCTCATCTTGTTTGCTTATTTTACTTGTTCATTTGATGTGTTCTCTTTATTTGCTCAATGCATGTACCTGCTTATTTTTTCTCATGCTTTTATGTGTTATATATATATATATATATATATATATATAAAAAAAAAAAAAAAAAAAAACGATGAAAAAAAAAAAATTATTTATATGTACATACGTATACTAATATGGTAACTAATTATTAACTTAAACTATTAATTTTAATCCATTTGTTTTAGTCCATTTGTTTTAGTCCATTTGTTTTAGTCCATATGTTTTAACCCATTTATTTTAACCCATTTATTTTAACCCATTTGTTTTAACCCATTTGCTTTAACCTATTTGTTTTAACCCATTTTTTTTAACTTATTTGTTTTTTTTTTCTACCCAAACTTTATGCATTAAAACTCAAATATATATTTTTTTTTTATGTATAACTTGAATGTGAGATAACTATTTGTTAATTTAGTAACGCATGTTTATATATATGTATATACACATGTATAAATATTGTGGTTTTTCCATTATCTATTCACCTTTTTATCTATTGCTTGCTTACATATTATTCATTCATTTTTAATCAATATTATATTAATTTGTGTTTTATCTGTTGTAAATTTAAATTTTGAATATGTGTCAGTAGAGGGAAAAAAATAAAAAAAAAAATAATAAAGACACCTCTTTTGTTTTTTTTGGTAACCTACATTTTTATTTTAATTTTACTTTTTTAACTCTAATTTTTTAAGTTAACAACATGAAGACATTATTCATTTATCATATACTGATGATTTTGCTATTTCGGTCATCTTTTACTTTTATTATCCAAAAAAAAAATTGGAAAGCACACAACTCAACATCTATTTATTATGTAAACAAATAAAATTAATAAAAAAAAAAATAAAATAAAAGAAAAAAAAATTCATTTTATTCATTGCATTTTTAGAGGAGGCGCATTAACAAATTTCACACAATATAAAATGTATTAATTTTTTTTTTTTTTTTTTTTGTACACACTTAGCCAAATTCCTTGATTTTAATTTTCACAAACATGTAATTAGACTTTTTTTTTTTTTTTTTTTTCATATATATATATATATATTGCTACCTTTCCTCAAATGTTATATATGTAAGAGAACATACACTACATCACATACAAATATAGTATATTATGTTTTATACTTTTTTTTTTTTTTTTTTTTTTTTTTTTTTTTTTTTTTTTTTTTTTTTTTTTTTTTTTTTTTTTTTTTT
>CABPSV020000319.1:0-7500 GCA_902459845.2 Hepatocystis sp. ex Piliocolobus tephrosceles
AATTTTTTTTTTTTTTTTTTTTTTTTGTTTAATTTTCTTTTAAACTTAACATATTCCTAACATTTTGACATAATTACAGAACACATTTTTTTTTTTTTTATATTTTTTGAAAAGTATAATTCTATTTAGTATTACTTCACATGTTTTACACGTACAAATATGTACGTACGTAGGTATGTATATTTATATATATATATATATATATTAACTGACAACTACAACAATCATAAATAGCTAAAAATACCCACTCTGTATATAAATACATCATTAAGTCTTTACAAATATATATACACTCCTTATTTGCTAATTCTAGTTAACATGGTCGAATACCAACATATTTAAAAAAAAAAAAAAAAAAAAAAAAGAGAGAAATAATATGTATATATATATAATTACGTTTGTGCTTGTGCTTGTGTGCGTATAATTATAATTAAGATATGACTAATGCAAATTTAATAAAAACAGTTTTAAAAAAAAAGGAAAAAAAAAAAAATTTTATGACATTTTTATAGCCAATCACTGTTAAAATGAAATAAGGTAGTAATAAAAAAAGCCTAGGTAGTAAATAAATATGTAATAAAAAATTAGAAGTAAAGGAAATGTGAAATATGACACATAAAAACTCATACCCATGTTATATATATACATATATATATATGTGTGTTAATTTTTTTTACAGCTAGCATTGAATTGTACTTAGATATATATATATATATATATTGTTCTTATTTGTTAATATTTGTGTGTTAATAAGTAATACCTGCTTACTAATTGTAAATACCTATTTTTATTTTACTAATATCATTTTTTTCTAATATCTTTTTTATTTTTAATAATTTATTTAATTAATGATATGTGACATATACTATAGAGGATATTAACGGTTGAGTATTTTTTTTTTTTTTTTTTTTTTTTTTTTTTTTGGGGTTTAAAGAAAACCCCCTTTTTTTTTTTTTTTTTTTTTTTTTTTTTTTTTTTTTAACAATTATCTTGCTGAAAAATGAAGGAATAAAGAAAAAAAAAAAAAATTGATTATTTAAAAAATGACTATTTAAAAAATGACTATTTAAAAAATGACTATTTAAAAAATGACTATTTAAAAAATGACTATTTAAAAAATGACTATTTAAAAAATGACTATTTAAGATTGATTGATTAGTTAGTTAAAACAAACAGGGTATATAAGAAAAAAAAATATACTGAAAAATGTAGATATAAACACACATAATAATTAATAATTGCATTATACACATGTTTGCAAATACATATTATAAAATCCTGTTTGTTTAATTATAAAAATAATTACAATAAAAAAATGTACACATATATATAATATAATTATTAAAAAAAAAAAAAAAAAAAAATGACAATTAAAGTTATCATTATAGGACTTTATATTACTCCATCCAACAATTTAAAAATCCGATAAAATTGTTTAATTAAAAATTATGATTAAAAACATAATAATATAAATAATTGTTCATATGTATACATATATTTATATTATTATTATTATTATGTTGTTGTTGTTTTTTTTTTTTTTTTTTTTTTTTTTTTTAAATATATTCATCAAATATATTCATCAAGTTTTTTTTCTGATTCTTTATTTTTACCCATGTCCCTCATTTTTTTGCTCTCGACATAAATCTGCAACGATATTATAGGTGGGGAAAAAAAAAAAAAAAAAAAAAAAAAAATATAATGCATAAATGGGAAAAAGAAAAAAAATTAATTGACTTGCTTTTAAGCTTATAACACAAGCAAAGATTATCATAGATGAACAACATATATGTATAACCACAATTTACATTAGATATGTACGAATAGGTATTTGAATAAAACATTTGTTATACGTGTCATAAATGTTTTGTTCACATATAAACTGTAAGTAAGTATATATAAATTGTAAGTAAGTATATGGAATGATCATACTATCAATCAACCTATTCATCAATTTGTTTTATTTTATTTTATTTATTTATTTTTTTTTTTTTTACTAACCTGCTTAGCTAAAGTATGTGCATATGTATCAAATGAAGAATGGATTTTCGAATTATTCATCAAATATAATAAACATATAATTTGACGAAACGTATTTAAAAATGTGTCATAAGGGTCTTCTTTATTTTCATTCATACATAAAATAAAGTCCGTATTACTTAAAACACCTCCCAAAACATTTTCATTTTTATCTAAATCACTCTTACCATCATACACTGATGTTTCTTGTACATTTGTATTTATGTTATCATTTAATATCTTATTTTTTTTACTAGTCATATTTTTTTTTGTTATATTAAGATTATTTTTAAAAATATAATTCAATATATCATGATATGTATTGTTTAAAAATATATCTTCTATTTGTTTTTCAGGTAAGTTACCATTATCTTCTTTCATTTCGTTTTTAGGATTATTTTCACTATTACTATATTTAATATTGTTACTATTACTATCTCTACTACTGCTACTACAGCTACTACTGCTACTACAGCTACTATTTCTACTACTTCTACTACTTCTACTACTGTTATAATTAACATTATTATTATCAGTGATTATATTTTTTACTCGGTTAGACGTTTCTTCAGAAATATACTTTTTTGCATCCACATTATTTGACACATTATTCACTACATTATCCGACTCAATGATCGTACTACTTGTCGATGTTTTAATTTTTTCCAAATCCATGTTAGATATATCCAAATTAAATAAAAAAGGATATTTTTTTAAAATGTCCAAAAACATGTGATGTTTATCATTATTCATATTTATGCGATTAAAAAGTAAATTTTTTTTTTTTTTTTTTTTTAAAGAAAAAGTATTATTATTAAAATTTTTATAACCACATGTAGTATGTCTAATACTAAAATGTAAATTGTTATATTTTTTAAAATACTTTTTTTTAGAACTTGGTATATTAAGTAAGTTATTATTAATAGATTTATTATTATATAAACTATGGGAAAAATTTAAATAATAAATATTCTTCTTTGTACTGTTATTAATATTAATACCATTACTATACAACATTTTATTTGGTTTTTTACTTAAATTAGAGTTGTTATTATTATTATTATTATTATTACTATCATAGCTAATACAATTATCACTATTACGATTCCAACCATTACTACGATTCCAACCATTACTACGATTCCAACCATCACTATAATTCCAAATATCACTACTACGATTACAAATATCACTACTACGATTATAAATATCACTACTACGATTATAAATATCACTACTACGATTATAAATATTATCACTAATCCAACCAGTAGCATCATTATTAATTATGTTACTTCCATTCGTATCAATACCAGTACTCAACTCATCCTGTGCACATGACACAGACAACAAATATGTGTCTAACTCTGGTCCATATGTCGAATTCATACTTACCTTACCACTATTACTATTACCACTATTACTATTACCACTATTACTATTACCACTATTACTATTACCACTATTACTATTACCACTATTACTACTATTTTTACCACTATTATTACCACTATTATTATCACTATTATTACTGTCCATATTATTTTGTCCTTTAAATGAACCATAGAGTATTTTATCTACTATTGTAACATTTTTATAAGGTGGAATATCTACTTTTTTTGAAAAGGGGATGTAATATTGTTTTATTTGTCTCTTCTCTGCTAATCCATGTAAGTTAGGACAATAATAATTATTACATTTTCCATTTTTATATTCGTCACATTGTTTTGTTTTATAAACAAGCGGATGGTAATTAATTTCATCTAAACAATGCGCAAAAGGACATTCAACTCCTAAAATACATTTATTACTACTTGCTTCTGCAACATATTCATAAAAAGCATTATTTACACTTCCATCACTATTAATCAAATGTATAATATTACGTATAATACTATTCCTACTATCAAAAATTTCTTTTTTTGTTTTATTACTTCTTATAAAAGAAGTACATGGTATTGGTATATATTTTAAATAAGAAGGTAACGATAAATAATAAGGAATCCGTCTTATCCATTCAGTGCAGTGACTATATTGGCATCTATATTCACCGAATTTACATAAACCATTAACTAATCGCATGCATTGCTTCGTTCGAAAACGATATAAGTCGCCTTCACTTAGTAATTGTGCGCAAGCCATTTAAAAAAATATATATATAAAACCAATTAAATTAATAAAATTAATAAAATTAATAAAATAAAATAAAAATAAATAAAATCAGAACAAAAGAGTTCGTGATGAAAGACACACAAAAAAAAAAAAAAAAAAAAAAAAAAAAAAAAAAAAAAAAAAAAAACCAAATAAACTAAATAAACAAAATAAAATAAATAAACAAAATAAACAAAACAGTAAACTTAATCGTAAACACCAAAAAGAAAAAATATATATAATAAATTTTTTAAATGTAAAAAAAAAAAAAAAAAAAAAAAATTATATTAAAAAATAAGACGTTGTTGTATATTTATACACAAACACACTAGCTTATAAAATATATAGGTACATTAACAGAATCAGATTTACACTTATTTTATTACACATATATATATATATATATATATATACAAAAAAAACACATTACGGTATCGAAAAAAAAAAAAAAAAAAAAAAAAAATGAATAAGCTAGCTGAATTAACATATATAGCCGTTTTAATAATATAGTTTGTATTAATAATATAGTTGTATATATTTAAAATATTTTTCCAGTTTATAAAAGACAAAAAAAAGTTAAGTATAAAAATTTTATATCGAAAAATAAAATAATTGATTTAAATTAAACTATAAGCAACTTACACTATATAATTTTTTTACCATAAATTATCAATAATTATATTAAAAAAAAAAAAAAAAAAAGTAATAATAAATAAGTAAACACATAAAAAAATCATTTTTCTTTTTATATTATTTTATATTTTTTTTTTTTTATGTAAAACACAACCAAATTACATAAAAAAAAATATTAATAGGTAGAACATAATTTGACAGCTATTTATATAAAAAAATCAAGCATGTTTTTTTTTTTATTTATGCTGTTAAAAATTACACATCTAAGGGGTGATTGTAAATATAATATACCATGTATGTTACACATATATTTATATCATATGTATGAAAAAAAAAAAAAAAAAAAAAAAAAAAAAATGTTTTAAATATGAAGTTGTTTTTTTTCTAAAATTTTATAAACCTGTTTCAAAAAAAAAAAAAAAAAAATGTCTTACATGTGAAGACTTATCATCTCACTTGTTTTAAATTTAGCACTTTTCACATAACATGTTAGAAAAAAAAAATAATAATAAAATAAAAAGGCTGTCAAGCTATAAACACACGGTAGGCTGTCCACTATAACATTTGTAAGAACAATACTTATAAAAGATAAAATAATAGAAAAGTGAAATAAATAAAGCGAACAACATAAATAAAATAAAGATTTACAAGTTTAAACGTTTAAAACGTGATAAAAACAATTGTGCGTGTATTCACGTTTATATGTTTTTTTTTTCTTTTCTTTTTTTTTTTTTTTTTTTTTTTTTTCTTGCGTTAGTTATGACTCACATTTTCGTTCTTGATTTTTTTTTTTTTTTTTTTCTAGCTATCTCACATATTATACAGTTCATTTTTGACAATATTTACCTGACTCTGTCATATTTTTTTTTAACTAGGTTTACAATTTAATTAATATATATATATATGCATAAAACTTCCAAATTGGTTTGTACTTTCATAATTATTCAAAATTTGAATTATATATATAAAGAAAAGAAAAAATCTATAGATATTTAAATAAAGAACAAAATTATAAACTAAAAAAAATAGGAAAATCAAAAATGGTAGATATATAAATATATGTGCAAATACTATTTGCAATACGTATATATAGGCATGTCGCTTTGATAAAATAACACGACACACCCTCATTAAAAAGAAAAATCTAAAAACAAAAAAATAAAAAACAAAGTGAGAAGATGAGAAAGACACACATATATGCTTACATACATGAAAACACTTTTTCGTTTACATGTTTTACCGACACAACTGAAAATCAATTTTTTTTTTTTTTAAATGTAAATAATTTTAAAATAGCTATAATTGTACATACATATATTGTATATACATATTATTTATTTTTTATTTTTTTTTTTTTTATGCACTAAATAGTAAAATAGGCACTTAATATAAAAAAAAAAAAAAAATTAAAAGGCAGGGGATAAAGGTCTATTAAATCCTCCCCTTCTGTTCATATATTGTCTATATTTTCTTTTTGTTCTTCTATTTATTCCGGACACATCTGTATTATTATGACATTTATTTTCAGTAGTAGAAAATTCAGTTATTCCCATAATATTTTTTAACATTTCTGTTTCAGACATTTCTTCTGTTTCATTTCCATTATTTACATCTTTATCATATTTCATTTTTTTATTTATATTTGAATATCCATTATTTTTTTTATATTCTGAATTAACATAACTATTATCTCTGTCTATATCTTTTTTTAAAAATTTATTGTTACTATTGTATGTACTATTATTACTGTCATTATTATCTTCACTTAATTTGTCATCAAATGTATGTTGACCATTATGCATTGAGATATTTTTATTAGCTTTATCATGATGTTTCTCATAACTATTACTTGATTTATTTTCTATTGATTTACTTTTTCTTGTACCTTTTCTATGGTTTTCAGTACTTTCATAACTCCTAGAACTATCACTATTATATGAACTTTTCGAATATCTGTCTTTACTTATCTTTCTGCTTTTACCTCTACTTATACCCCTATGTGAATCACTGTCTTTGTATTTATGTCTATGTTCGTGTTTATGTCTATGTTCATGTTTATGTCTGTGTTCGTGTTTATGTCTGTGTTCGTGTCTATGGTCGTACTCATATCCGTGTCTGTAGTCATGTCCATGCCCATGTCTGTGCTCATGTCCGTGACCATGTCTGTGTTCATGTTCGTGCCCATGTCTGTGTTTATGTCTGTGTTTGTGTCTGTGCTTGTCTCTATCAATACTTCGGCTAATAGTTCTATCTCTTCGTCTACTTCTACTTCTATTATGTCTATGTGTGTTATGTCTGCTATATCTGTGTCTATCTCTACTCTTACTCCTACCTCTACTCCTACCCCTATTCCTACTCCTGCTCCTACTCCTACTCCTACTCCTACTCCTACTCCTACTCCTACTCCTACTCCTACTTTTGCTTCTGTCTTTTTCCCTATGTTTGCTTATGTGTTTATGTGAACTTCTGTAATGACTTTTCTTTCTCTCTTTATCACTATATTCATCACTACTTGTTTCTTCATTTATTTTTTTTTTTGTATTATTTTCCTGAACATCAGACTGTTCATATTTTCTTTTAGTATCATTTTCGCTTGACATGTCAGATATTTTTTCAATTACATTAATTTGATCATAAATATTGGTTGATCCATTATTTTCTTTATTTTCCTTTTCATTATTATCATAATTTTTATTT
>CABPSV020000320.1:0-19081 GCA_902459845.2 Hepatocystis sp. ex Piliocolobus tephrosceles
TTTTTTTTTTTTTTTTTTTTTTTTTTTTTTTTTTTTTTTTTTTTTTTTTTTTTTTTTTTTTTTTTTCTATGTGCGTGTTGCTACATATGTTTTTTGGGGTTATAAAATAATTTCTTTAAATTTAGTGTTAACAAAGTCATAAAAAAAAAAAAAAAAGAATGTATGAATTGTTTTTTATTATTTAATTCATATCTTCATTTTCTTCTATTCCAAATCAAGGAAAGGCGTAAAAAAAAAAATTAAGAATAAATAATAAAAGTGTTGGGATAAGTTAAAAAAATTGATGGGACGTTAAATATGTAAAAAAAAATTAAGAATAAATAATAAAGGTGTTGGGGTTAAGTGAAGAAAAGTGATGGAACGTTAAAGGCGTAAAAAAAAAAAAAAATAAATTAAAAATTCAGAACGATACAAGTGAACACATATATGTATATATATATATATATATATGTTTATACATATGGCACAGTTTTTCGTTTTATTTTCATTTAATGTCTTTTGTTTTTTTATGATATTACTTTATTTCGTTTCTGTTTTTCTTATTAAAATGGAATGATATTATTTTATATGTTTATAAAAAAGAAAAAAAATATATCATTACAGTTTTTTTTTTATTTTGCACATTAATATAAAATTAATGTAAATAAAACGGGGCTAGGGCATTTTTTTTTTTTTTAATATTTTTGTTGGCATATATATATATATATATATATATATATTATGAATATAAAGAATTAAATAGTTGCATGCAATAAATAATATATATATGTGTTTATATAATTCGCAAACAAATGTATGTTTGACCATACACCCCCATGTATTAAAGGTGTTTCATTTGTTTTTTACAACCTATAACTTAATAAACTATATATTTAAAAAAAAAAAAAAAAAAAAAAATGAATCCTAAAGTCTTTTTTTTTTTTTTTTTTTTTTTTTTTTTTTTTTTTTTTTTTTTTTTTTTTTTTTTTTTTTTTTTTTTTTTTTTTAAATGATTTTTAAATTTGTATAGTATTATATAAATATATATGCATACCATATGTATACATTTTTTTTTAAAAGACGCTGGATGCAAATAAATATTTTAAGCATATGGGTATATATACATATGTGTATTAATTTTTGTAAACTATAATTCGTTAATCTTTTTTCCGTTTTAGCTGAATTTTGTACATGTATATGTATATGTATAATCATGTACATATTTGGCTAAAAGTATGACAACACAAACATAAACATATGTTTTTTTTTTTTTTTTTTTTTTTTAATGCAAAACTGAATACGCAACTACAAACGTAACTACAAGCACAACTACAAACGTAACTACAAGCACAACTACAAACGTAACTACAAGCACAACTACAAACGTAACTACAAACGTAACTACAAGCACAACTACAAGCACAACTACTGACAAATTACTGACAAATTACTGACAAATTACTGACAAATTACTGACAAATTACTGACAAACTACTGACAAACTACTGACAAATTACTGACAAATTACTGACAAATTACTGACAAATTACTGACAAACTACTGACAAACTACTGACAAACTACTGACAAACTACTGACAAACTACTGACAAAACTTATGGTGGCAGGTTCTCAACAAAATTGCACTGAAGAAATAGACGATAATGTATTAAAAAGATATGAAATAATAAAAAAAATTGGTAAGGGGGCGTATGGTATAGTTTTTAAAGCTAATTGTAAAAAGAATAAAAAATTAGTTGCCGTAAAAAAAATTTTTGGTGCCTTTCAAAATGATACAGATGCACAAAGAACATTTCGTGAAATTTATTTTTTGTTTCAATTACATGGACATGATAATATAATAAAATTAAAAGATGTTATGCGAGCAAAAAATAATATGGATATTTATTTAATATTTGATTATATGGAAACAGATTTACAAAGTGCTATAAAAGCAAATATATTAGAAGAAATTCATAAAAAATATATAATATATCAACTATTAAGAGCATTAAAGTATATACATTCAGGTTTATTATTACATAGAGATATAAAACCATCTAATATATTACTTAACTCCGAATGTCATATAAAATTAGGAGATTTTGGATTGGCTAGAAGTATATCTAATGAAATAAATAAAAAAGAATCACCCATATTAACGGATTATGTAGCTACTAGATGGTATAGAGCTCCAGAAATTCTTTTAGGAAGTACTAATTACACGGAAGGTGTAGATATGTGGTCACTTGGATGTATAATGGCTGAACTATTTTTAGGCAAACCTATTTTTAGGGGAAATTCAACTATTAATCAATTAGAAAAAATTATTGAAATAATTGGTAAACCAAATAAAAATGATATTGACGATATAGAATCTCCTTCTGCAAAAAATATTATATCTTCTTTTTTAAATAAAAAAAAAAAAAATTTTGTTCATATTTTTCGTAAAGCTTCAAAAGATTCAATTGATTTGTTAGAAATGTTATTACAATTTAATCCTAAAAGAAGAATAAATGCTGACAATGCACTTAAACATAAATATGTTGAAATTTTTCATTCAATTATTGAAGAACCAACATGTAGTAATATTATAACTGTACCTATCAATGATAACAAAAAGTATAAATTAAATTTTTATAGAAAAATCGTTTATTATAATATAATGCAAAAAAAAAATGGAACTTTTTCGAATGTACGTTTGAGTAGTATGGTAAGTCAAAAAAATGGTACAGGGAACCAGGTTGAACGGAAAGGGGACCAGATAGAAAGAAAAAAAAGCTTACATGATCGAAAAGGGGACCAGATAGAAAGAAAAAAAAGCTTACATGATCGAAAAGGGGACCAGATAGAAAGAAAAAAAAGCTTACATGATCGAAAAGGGGACCAGATAGAAAGAAAAAAAAGCTTACATGATCGAAAAGGGGACCAGATAGAAAGAAAAAAAAGCTTACATGATCGAAAAGGGGACCAGATAGAAAGAAAAAAAAGCTTACATGATCGAAAAGGGGACCAGATAGAAAGAAAAAAAAGCTTACATGATCGAAAAGGGGACCAGATAGAAAGAAAAAAAAACTTACACGATCGAAAAAGTAGTATGGTGGAACAAAAGGACAACGTCATCGTACAGGACAACTCTGTATTAATCAAAAAAGTATACAAAAAAAATAATAATGATAATAATAATAATAATGATAATAATAATAATAATGATAATAATAATAATGATAATAATAATGATAATAATAATAATAATAATAATAATAATGATAATAATAATGATAATAATAATAATAATAATAATAATAATAATAATAATAATAATAATAATAATAACAATGATAACAATAATAATAACAATGATAATAATAATAATAATAATAATAAAAAGAAAATTTTGAAGAATAGTCTAAAAGAAAAACAAGAATTAACAAATTCAAACTGTTATAAGAATGATAAAAAAGAACATTTCCATAATAAAACAAAAAACACAGTTACATTTATGAGTCATCCATCTTATAGTAGTATTGTTAATAAAAGTACGACTGGTAATATAAATAATCACAGTAGCTACAACAATAGTACTAATAAAACAAAACTCCCCAAAAAAAATGAAAAAGAAAAAAAAAATAAAACAGTACATATTTACAATAACAATGAAGTTATTAGTAAAAACAACTCTTACAATTATAATACATATGGATATAATATAAAAAATAACAGTAGTAATAATAATAATAGTAACAGTAATAATAATAACAGTAGTAATAATAATAATAGTAACAGTAATAATAATAATAATAATAGTAATAATAGTAATAATAGTAACAGTAATAATAATAATAAACGAGAGGATAATAACTACTACAACGGTTTTGTTAATGAAAACAAAATGGATAGGATAGAACTGGTTGAAAGACATTTAACCAACAATGCTGAAGTTAACAAATGTAATAAACATATAATGACTGAGCAAGATAAAAATGTAAAAACATATTATGATAAAAATAAGGTAAACAAACAGTTATTCGAAAACTCAATTAAAACTGATAAGAAAATTGTTAGGAGAAAAGTTAAACCGGTTAGATATAGTAAAAGTAATAATAATTCAAATTTTAATAAAGAAATTAAAGAGTATACTAAACAAATAAACTGTCAAGATTCTTACTGGACATAAAAACGATTATTGTAGTCAGTATATGTTAAAAAAAAATAATTCCAAAAAAAAAAAAAAATAAATAAAATAAAAATAAGAACAAATTATTTGATTAATATTAATACCATGGATTTAAGTTTGTCCAATAAGTCCTATTTTATACCTGTGCCAGCAAATAGCATGAAATATAAAACAGCTTATAAAAAAAAACACACAAAAACGTGTATATATAAAGAACCATATGAATTAAAAAAAAAAAAAAATACATATAAATATATGCACGTATAATAAATTGCCGAATATTATCATTTTATTGAACCCCAAAAAAAAAAAGATTTTAAAGAAAAGAAACCACCAAGAATAAATAAAATTAATTTTATTTTATTTGTTTTCTATTTTTTTTTTTATATGCATACATAATTTGTGTAATTATTCTTTTCAAAATATATAGTATAAGATAAAATTAAAAATTATAAAATTTTTTGCATTAGAATATATAACCATTTGATTTTCACAACACACTATTTTATTACATTTTTGCAGTGATGTATTTTGCTTGGCCTAGCTTAGTTTAATTTGTTTTTGTTTTTGTTTTTTTTTTGCTTTATATATATACTTTATTTTATTATACGTTTTCTTAACTTTAAATTCATTTTATTTTTCCTTTTTATTTGTTTCAATTTTAAACATTTAGTCTAATTACTTGATTTATATTACCTTATACTTAACATACTAATTAATTAGTTCGTCTTATTATTTTTATTTTTTTTTTTTTTTAATAAACAATTGTATGCTTCACAGATTGTATAAAAATTTATGTATGAACGCATATATGTGCATATTATTATTATATATATATATATAAATGCTCGTATATGTGTGTGTGTTTTTTATACCTTCCTAGTTGTGTCCTACAACGCTTTTTTTATGTATAAAACCGCATTATATCCTTTGCATCATGTGTTTATATATATAACACACTTTTTATGTAAAAACAATTTTATAATTGTTTATAGCTTTTTATAATTGTTTATAGCTTTTTATAATTTTTTATAGCTTTTTATAATTGTTTATAGCTTTTTATAATTTTTTATAGCTTTTTATAATTGTTTATAGCTTTTTATAATTTTTTATAGCTTTTTATAATTTTTTATAGCTTTTTATAATTTTTTATAGCTTTTTATAATTTTTTATAGTTTTTTATAATTGTTTTTTTTTTTTGTTTACTTCGTTGTTTTACATTTATGAATTTACCTTTATAATTGTACATATGAAGGTACGATTATATTACTACTTTGTTTTTTTTTAGGATAGTTAAAGGAAAAAAAAACTAAATGAATAAACAAATAAATTATGTATAAAAGTATATAATATACGCTTACTTATACATATGTACATATACATATGTACATATATACATATATATATATATACAGACACGGTGTCCTATAATGTTACAATACCCCAATACATTATACAACAAAATAAAAAACTTTTTTTTGTTTTTTAATTATAAATATAAAAAAAAAAAAATAATAAATAATAAATTATAAACTTTTTAAACTTTATGGATTATAGCATGAAAGGATGCACAAAATAAAAGTGCTCATGTTGGTCCTATGTATAAATTGGATTTGTCGGCTTTTCAAATTGGGTCAGATTTAACCTTTCGTAAAGGTAAAATTTTTAATAGCAAATATATTCATGTTTTAACTTAATAAAAAAAATAAAAAAAAAAAAATAAAAAAAATAAACAAATAAATAAATAAATAAATCCATAACTGAATAGATGTTTGTCTTCGGTTTGCTAGAATAAAATATGTGCACTTTTTTTACAGTCACACATATATATATACATATGCATAAATTTAGTTATTTTATTTTATTTTTTTTTTTTTTTAAATATTCTTTATATACATTTAATTTTTATAAAAAAAAATAATAAATGATTATACGTAACTATTTATATATAAATATATATGTATATATGGGGTTGCATATGACTATACTATAGTGTGCCTAAAAAAAAAGAAGTGGCTATACACGGCTAGAAAAAAAAAAAAAAAAAAAAAAAAAAAGTTATATATAACTGAATACGTCTGTAGAAAAAAAAAAAAAAAAAAGACAAAGTACATAAGTGCATCGTTAGTGCATGCATAACCTAAACAAGAAAGCTTAAATGAATATTATTTCTCCAAAATTTTAGATGAAACAAAAATGTCTGAATAGATGAGTTTTTTTTTTTTTTTTTTTTTTTTTTCTTTTTCAATTTGTATATTGTTTGCAACATTGTCTTCCACCATCCCACGAGATTTCACTTAACACCCAAACGAGGTAATTATAATTCAGCTTATTTTTATTTATTATATATATGTATATATGTATGTATGTATGTATGTATATGTATATATGTATATATATGTTTTTTTTCTTTTTTTAGGCACTGGTAATTTGTTTCCACGATTTCGTATTTAGTTTTCCACTTCTATATATATTTTATTTTTTTATGGACATAATTTATATAATAAAGGAAAAAGTCACTATAAAACAATTTTATCAATAATATTTTTATAAAAACACCATTTGTTGCTGCTTTTTTCTGAATATTAATAAAGTCTACATTTTTATTTCTAAAAGCATAACCTACACTAGTACACTTTTTTTTTTACCACACACGTAAATAAATGTATATTTGCGACAAATGTGTTTGTAATATATTACCTTATTTTATTTATTTTATTTTTTTTTTTTCCTTAACATATATATATATATATATATATATATATATATATGTACATGTACATGTACATATTATATGTGTATGTATACACACCCAACCAAATAAAGCAATGTCTTCATTTTTAAAAAATATATTATTCTTGTTATGCATTTATATATACATAAACATAACTAATAGTAATAAAACTATAAATTTAGCTGACCCTATGAGTACTAGTATGTATAGTCTTTATCCTAATAATAATGTTACTAATCTATTACCACATCAGTACAATGCAACAACTAATATTTTAGAAGGAAAAGTGTCACCGATTAGAGAATCGAATATACATACATGTGAAGCGGCTGGATGTTCAACTTATAAAAATATTATTGAAAATAATTATGATGGATGTTTATATGGTTTTATATGTAAAGAATGTAAAAAAACACAAGTTAAAAATAAAGATATTTGTTTTTATTCTTCATTAGAAGGATTTGAAAATTTATATGAAGGTGTGTTAGAAGATTATAGTTTAACTGATTATGATACTTTTACAATTCCATTAAATAAATCAAGTAAAACTAATAAAGTAGAAAAAGAAAATAGACATGTACATGTACAGGTAAACAATAATAAAAATCATTATAAAAAAATTAATAATAATAATGATAAAAATAATTACTCTAAAGATAAGGAAGAGGATGAAAATGAAGAAGATGATGAAAGTGGAGAAGATGATGAAAATGAAGATGAAGAAGAAAAAAATAGTAAAGAGATAGATAATGAAAAATCTGATTTAAAAAAAAAAAAAAACAATATAACAGAAGATTCTTATCTGGAAATTAGTTCAAACGGAGATATACTACAAACAGATAAATATGTAACACCTTCCCATCTGCTAAAAAAAAAAAAAAAAAAAAAAAAAAAAAATAATAATAATAATAATAATAATAATAATAATAATAATAATAATAATAATAATAATAATAATAATAATAATAATAGTGATAGTAATAATTTTGAACCACCCTTTTTTAATTTATTAGACCAACATATGGATTATGAAAAAGCTGAAAATAATGATGATATGTACTATTCTTTTTTGAGTAGTGATAAAAAAAAAAACACTATACACAAAAAACTTAAGATTAGTATTAATACATATAAAGACTATTTGAAACAAAAATTAAATAAATGCGATTTATCTGATAGTGGCGAATCTACTATTTATATAAAATTAATTTTACAAATTGTACGAAACGAAAATGAAATATATATTGATCCAAATAAAAAAAGTATTAAAACAAATGGTGGAACTGGTAGTAATATGTATAATGATTTTGACAACATAAGTAGTAAAAAAAAAAAAAATTTGAATTTTGATGAAGATGAGGAAGAAGATGACATGGATGAAGATGATGAAGGTGATGATAGGCCTAATAATAATAATAATAATAATAATAGTAATAATAATAATAATAATAATAGTAATAATAATAATAATAGTAATAATAGTAATAGTAAAGTAAAAGATGCTGAAAGTACTTACAGTGGTAGTACTAACAACGATAGTGCTTACAACAGCAGTAGTGATAGTGATAAAAATACATTTAAAGAAATAGAACAACATGATTATAACAATCAAAACAACAGTGATATAACAGGTATATACAATAATAATGGTACAGTAAATAATGATACAGTAAATAATGATACAGTAAATAATGATACAGTAAATAATGATACAGTAAATAATAATTATCATTATAATGGACAGCCTAGTGACTTAGAAAACCCTCCATACAATATGAACTACTATAACACAAACAAATATAACGAAACAAATCCTAATATAAACAGTTTCATACCACCAACTATCTACTACAATAACAATAATAATACATCAACTATGAATTACAGTGATAACAATCCATTAAGCAAATACAATTACCTCGAATTACAAAACATGACTAAACGTAGTACCATAAAAAATAACAATGACAACAGTACAATAACTAATCTTCCAAACAATAACAACAACTTAAGCAATTCGAATGTAATATATAACATACCAGTACAAAAAAAAGAATATTCCTTTTATGAAAATAAATTACAAGAAGATATGCATGAAGATAATATGGAAAACTATTATAAATCGAAAAAAGGTTTTTTTAGTTCGTTGTTTCAAAAAATATTTAAAAAAAATAGTGATGATGATGGTGATGAAGAAATGGGGGAAAAAAAAAAAAGTTTTTTTAATCGATTAAAAAGTAAGAAAAGAAAAAATAAAAATAATAACTCAAGATATGGAAGTAATGACGATGATAGTGATGAAGATGATGGTGATGAAGATTTATCTTTTTCTAAAAAAAATAAAAAAAATTATGATAATTTTGATGATGATGATAGGAATTCATTTAGAAATGGTTCTACTTATACTAAAACAAATAATAAAAAAAAAAGTAAAATAAAAGAAATGTTCACTACAATAAAAAAAAAAGTAATTACAGAAAAACAAAAAATAAATATAGAAGCTTTTTTTAATAATATTATTGTAAAAACATGTAAACATTCATTAAAGTGGAAAGGAGAAATGAGTGAAAAAAAATCGATTGTAGAAATGACTCTAAAAGTGCCAGTAAAAATGAAATATATAAAAGAACAACCTTTACATTTTTTTAGATCTGGTTATGAAATCATGTTATCATGTGACAACTGTGACAAAATATTGTTTAACTCATGTGTACAGGTAATATTCATTCGTATTGTGGTTCGCGTTTTACCGTTTTATTTTTTCGACTCCTTTTTATTGCCTCCTTTTTTTTGCCTCCTTTTTTTTGACTCCTTTTTATTGCCTCCTTTTTTTTGCTTCCTTTTTTTGACTCCTTTTTATTGCCTCCTTTTTATTGCCTCCTTTTTATTGCCTCCTTTTTTTTGACTCCTTTTTATTGCCTCCTTTTTATTGCCTCTTTTTTTTTGACTCCTTTTTTTTGCCTCCTTTTTATTGCCTCCTTTTTTTTGCTTCCTTTTTATTGCTTCCTTTTTATTGCTTCCTTTTTATTGCTTCCTTTTTATTGCTTCCTTTTTATTGCTTCCTTTTTATTGCTTCCTTTTTATTGCTTCCTTTTTTTTTTTTTTTTTTTTTTTTTTTTTTTTTTTTTTTTTTTTTTTTTTTTTTTTTTTTTTCCACATTTTAGGTATATTGTACAAAAAGAAAAAGCAAAAAAAAAAATAAAACGATCATAAAAGAACATGCCGAAGTTGACATAAACTCAAAAGTTGGAACAGACACACCCGTAGATTATCTTCAATCTAATGTTGGTGCAAATTTTGCACCCTTACCATTGTATGATTACGATAGCTATTTTCCCTTTCCTACGAATATACCTTTTTCAAATTATTATAGTAGTAGCAAAAATACTTATTTGAATTCTTTTATTCTATTTTTTTTGTTTAGTTTTTCTTGTTTTTATTTACTTTTACTATATTAGTTGTGTAATATATAACGAAACACAGAATCGTTCAATATCGGTACATTCTATTGGTGTATATATGTATGTACGTAAACACGCACACTCACCCAATGTAACTTAAACACAATCCCCATGTTCAATTTTTATCATTTGCATAAAGATATAAACGAACTTTACACTTTTATTCTTTACATGTTTATTCTTTACACTTTTATTCTTTACACTTTTATTCTTTACACTTTTATTCTAAAAATAATAACACAGTTAATATATATATATACCTATGTATACTCATTAGCTAACATATTTTAACTACATTCTTTCCTTTTGTCATTTTTTTTTGCATATAACGCAATTTCCTTTTCGTTTTTATGACTTCTTCGGATTTATCGGGTTCCTAAAAAAAAAAAAAAAAAAAAAAAAAGGCAAAGTAAAAAAAAATGTTATAAAAATAGTATGCTTTGTTGTGCATTGGCAAAAAAAAAAAGTGCGCAAAGTGCAAAACTTACCATAAAAACCTCTTGATCAAACTTTTCAGCCAAAAACTTATCCTGTCTATCTACGTTTTCTACTTCATACACATGTTGATTATCCTTAAAATATGTTGGCATAAAATTATATAACAATTTCCCCGTAACAAAATCATGAATAACCATTCTAGTAGCATGGTTAAAATGTAATACTCCTCCTTTACCTCCAGATATATATTTTCTATGTTTACAAAATTCATATAAAAATTCAGAAGCATTAATATATGGCTTTATTGTATTACAGGTCTCTGTACAATTAACAACATCAACACCAGATGGAGTTAAAACATCAACACCAGATGGAGTTAAAACATCAACACCAGATGGAGTTAAAACGTCAACACCAGATGGAGTTAAAACATCAGTACTAACAGAATTTTTAAATTCATATATAATATCTTTTCTTAATTTGTATCGTTCAACCAGTTGATGTGGTATTATATTACAAAGTATTTGTATAACATTTAAAATATTTCCTTTATAATGATCTATCGAGTAAACTCCATTAATTACTAAATCGTATTTACTAAAAACTAAAGATGGAAAGATTAAACCTGGACAATCACATACAACAAAATTATATTTATTTAAATAAATCGTTTGAAACTGTTTGGTTTTACCAGGTTGTTTACTTACACTTACTTTTTTTTCACCAAGTAAAGTATTAATAATTGAACTTTTTCCTACATTTGGAAAACCTAAAAATCCAACCATATATTGTGGTATATTATTAATTGATATAACTTCAATTTCATGATAAAATTTTTTTATTTTATTTTTCATTTTTTGTATAAATTCGATTAATTCTTCTGTGCTTAATATATCTGTATTATCACTTTTTTTTTTTTCATAAATTAAGTTACCATAACCGACATTAAGGACTTGTTTATTCTCGTTTCTCTGTTTATTAAGTAAGACGCCATTTATATTTTTATTATTATTACTACTGTCATTATTATTATTGTTACTACTGTCATTATTATTATTATTACTACTGTCATTATTATTGTGATTATTTTCATAGATGTCAGAATCATTACGATTAATAAACATGTTGTTAATCATGTTTGAAAGTACATTACTAGTAATATTTTTTGCAATTTCATCAAACGTGTCATAGTTATTTGGTACATATTCTTGTTCATACATTTTTTCGTTTTTTGTATGGTCATAAACAGGTGAACATTTTTCTGAGTGTATTTTTCCACTGTTTATTTTTTCACTGTTTATTTTTTCACTGTTTATTTTTTCACTGTTTATTTTTTCACTGTTTATTTTTTCACTGTTTATTTTTTCACTGTTTATTTCGTCATTGTTTATTTCGTTTAGTATAACTTTGTCCTGATGGTATAACTCTCTTAATGCTGAAAAAAAAATAAATTGTATGTTTTTTTTTTCAAAATAATTTGCCCAAATTCTTCTTTCTTCATAAGTTAAAAAATCAGCTTTATTTAAAATAATAATTATTTCTTTTCGATTATCAACTTTTTTAATATATAACTCTAAACCTTTACAATAAAAAAATAATGGATTTCTTGCATCAATTATATAAAATAAAACATGACTTTTTTCAATAACTCTCCATAACTGTTTCCAATATTCAATATTTTTTTCATAAGGAGTAACAATATATCCTTCTTTTTCTTCAACTATACTTAATAACTTACGCCATTCAATAAAATATTTAAGTTCATACAAATCTACTTTTTCTTTGCTTAGAGTCTCTTCTTTGTTTGCTTCTTTGTATTTTTCGCCCATCTTTTCAAATAACTTTATATACTTCATGTTTTCATTGCCATTGTTTTCATTGCCATTGTTTTCATTGCCATTGTTTTCATTGCCATTGTTTTCATTGCCATTGTTTTCATTGCCATTGTTTTCTTTGCCATTGTTTTCATTGTTATTGTTGTCGTCAGTTATGTCGTCAGTTATGTCGTCAGGTATGTCGTCAGGTATGTCGTCAGGTATGTCGTCAGTTATGTCGTCAGGTATGTCGTCAGGTATGTCGTCATTTACGTCGCTAACCACATCTTCTTCTATTTTAACTTCCTCATTTGTGTCTTCATCGCTATAATCACTATCATCATTACCGTCATGAATAGCACTAACCGAAGCAGCAGTTTCCTCTCCAGCTACATTACCTAAAATTAGACCTTTTTTCGTCAATGGTTTCTTCTTTTGCTTTGTTTTTTTTTTTTTTTTCTTATCCAATGTTTCTTTTCTTGGAGCTATTACATTAATAGGAATAAGACTTTTACCGCTCATTAAAAAATTTATTTTTTTAATATTACTTTTTTTTTTTTTCTTTTTTTTTTTATTAAGTGTTAAATTTTTGTTATTAATAATATTTATTTTATCTTCTTTACTTAAAAAAAAAGGTCTCGAAGGAATTGGTAAAATAATATTTTGTACATTTTCTATACTATTCCTTTTTTTTAAAATAACAGTTTTTTTTTCTCTAATTTCATTTTTATGCATGAACACCCTACCAACTTCTATATTATTTATAACTAATTGGTTATCTAAGTAATCATCTAATGGATTTTTATTTATAATGGATTGATTTGTTTTAACTTTTTCATGTTGTTCAACCTTACCTAAATGTGAATACAATAATTTATCTGACTTTTCTTTTCTTTTTAATTTATTATGCATTAAGCTTCTTCCCATACAACTATGTTGCTTTTTAGCGCCCCCCATTTTTTTTTTTTTTTTTTTTTTTTTTTTTTATAGTATATTTTTTACCTTCAATTTAAAAACGGAACAAAATCAACAAAACGAAATAATGTTATTACTTTTTTATGTCGTAAAGGTTTTAAATCGTTAGATTGTACCCTTATGTTAAGGTCAGTTTATTTACGCTTGCACGTATATACGTAATATATATATATATGTTTATATATTTATTATATATACGTTTCCTTTTCAGTTTTTTTTTAATTTGCAATGTAAATATGTGAATATGTAAATATGTGAATATGTAAATATGTGAATATGTAAATATGTGAATATGTAAATATGTGAATATGTAAAGGTGTGAATATGTAAAGATGTGAATATGTAAAGATGTGAATATGTAAAGATGTGAATATGTAAAGATGTAAATATATTACTATATAAATATGTGTTAATTTGCTGTTTTTTTTATTTTTATTATTTTTATTATTATTTTTTTTAATGCTTATACTCACAAGGCAACATTAAACAAAAATTAAAATTCTTATGTACGCAACAGTGTTACAGCTGGTTATATGTTGAAATAAGTACTTGCATGTATACAGCTGCTGTTATATAGATATCTACTACAACTGAGGATATGTTTTTATTTTATTTTGTATATGATCAAAATCAAGCATTGTAACATACCATTAGCTACAACATAATTGTAAAAAAAAAAAAATAAATAAATAAATAAATAAATAAACAAATAAATAAATAAATAAATAAACCTCCAAGCTGATTTTTTTTTTTTTTTTTTTTTTTTTTTTTTTTTTCCAAAATATAAAAAAAAAAAAAAAAAAAAAAACTCTATGCACTATACATACTTGCATATGTATAAGTACATATTCATACATGTACGCTTTCATTACTTTATGCTCTTATAATAGCATGTTTTTCAAAAATTATTGATTTTTGTTGTACCATAAAGTTATATAAAACAACCTCAGTTTCGTTCATTTCGTTCATTTCGTTCATTTCGGTCATTTTATTTTTATTTATTTATTTATTTATTTATTTATTTTATTTTTTTTTTTTTTTTAGCTATATAAAAAATGTGTAGTAAAAGGTATATATACATATATATATATGGGCATATGTAAATATATGCACATATTGAGGAATGAAACTTTTTTAGTTTTATAACTTCAGATTAAAAAAAAAAATTGTCATTATTGTAAATAGAAAAAAAAAAAAAAACTACAAGAATTTTTATACTTATCTATATAAATATAGGTACACATGATAGTATACAATAACTATTCAGGTCATAAATAGATCGTATATAATCCATGTTTGTTATAAACTAAAAACCTTTTTTATTAATATAATAAGGAAAAAAAAAAAAAAAAAAAAAAAAAAAAAAAAAAAAAAAAAAAAAAACGGATGGGATACACGTCTACGTTAAAATTTGTAAACTTGGGTGTTCGAAGAAGACTTTTTCGTAAGTCACATAAACAAGCACACCACGATTGGGATAGTAAAAGAAACCAGCTAAATGAATTATTGAAATATGGACGTATTGAAACAACTTTGACCAAAGCTAAAGAGTTACAAGGATATGCGGAGGAGTTAATATATTTAGCAAAAAAAGACAACGTTCAAAACAATTTAAAAGTAGAAAGTATATTAAGAACAGCACAAGCAAGAAGAAAATTATACGAATATTATGTTCCTTTATATAAATATAGACCTTTTTTTTTCACTCGAGTTATAAATCAATGGAGATGTCGCCTGAGAGATGCTGCGCCAATGGCATATATTGAATACATTGACAGACCTAACGAATTAAGACCAGCTAAACCAGTTGGTTATGATCGAATTAAATATATACATGAGCAAATGAAATCTAATAGAAAAAATTTTAGAAAATATTATCATATTGGTAAAATGTTTAACTTGCTTGATGAGAATGATCAACTGATTGATAATTTTGATGACAGTAAATTGGTCAAACCGAATCTGGTACAGCTTTAAAAAAAAAAAAAAAAAAAAAAAAAAAAAAAAAATATATATATATATATATATATATGTGCTTGCATAGGTAAATGTGGTCAGGCACATATATTTTTATATACATTCCTCCGCATATCCATGCACTTGTATATTTGTACACGTTCCGATTTTAATTTTTTTCTTTTTTTTGCTATTGTTTATACATGTATTTGTTCACTTTCACTTTCTCTTTTTTTTTTTTTTTTTTTTTTTTTTTTTTTATAGTGGCAAAAAAATGATGAAGACGAAATAATAATAGATGAAGAACTCATAAATAAATATAAACAATATGGCGAGCCAATGTTACCGGGTCCAACGAAAGGAAGAGAGCCATTTTATATTGATTTACCATTGCCGAGTTTAGTTGAAAAAGCATTTTTAAACTATCGAAAAAAGTTTAAGCCATAACATCATAACATGTGTACATTACATATGTACATGACATACCGGGTGATCAAAATAACATACCTTCCTACAAATTATAACCCGTTGTCGTTTTTAAATCTATGACTAATTCACTTATATACTTATTTATTATTTTAATATAACTGTCATTACGTGTTCAATTTAAATATAAATACATTAATTTATGTATTTGAGCACACTGTTTATTATGGCTCACATTATTTTTTTTTTTTTTTTCTGTCATGGTTTCTTCCATTTATACTATTTTTTTTTGAAATAACAAATACTTATTGTAAAAACGTGTACAAACATGTACAAACATGTACAAACGTATACGTATATATACACACATAAACTTGTTTGTACATATTTTTTTAATAACAATATATACATATATGAACTTATCATATGGGTAATTTATATTTTAGTACAAATAGTTGAAATATGTATAGCTAACTATATGTATGTAAAAACAGCATTCATATGGTTGTTTACAGATGGGCGTTCTGTATATACACATATACATATATATTATATATATTTAGTACTAAATACATTTGACATATTTTAACACATCTCGCATTAAATTTACTCTTTTTCTTTATTGTTTTTTTTTTTTGTTTTTTTTTTTTTTTTTTTTCCCTTTTTTAAAACTCGCATTATACAATATGTACATTATACAATGAGAACATTATGGGCAATGTAAATAAATTAAGAACAAGATCAGGCGAATAAAAAAAAAAAAAAAAAAAAAAAAAAAAAAAAAAAAAAAAAAAAAAACGTATATATATATATATATATATTATTTACAAAGTAAAAATATGATAGCACTATAAATGTGCACATAATTTTTGTATACGTAACTGTAACATACATATATGTATTTTACATATTGGTATATGAAAAAATGTTTATTAATTTTTTTAAGAAAATAAAAAAGTATAAATTATTTTAGTACTATATATATGTAACTGTATTAATATAAACGGATTAATGTAAACGGATTAATGTAAACGGATTAATGTAAACGGATTAATGTAAACGGATTAATGTAAACGGATTAATGTAAACGGATTAATGTAAACGGATTAATGTAAACGGATTAATGTAAATGGATTATAGGTATATAAAAATAAAAATAGAAAAAAAAAAATAAAATAAAAAAAAAAACGAAAGTTGTAAATGTGAAAATAGTGAAGTGATATACACTGTTAAAAAAAAAAAAATATGTGTATGATCAAAAATAAATAATATGATAAGTCATTAAAAAAAAATAAACAAAATCAAACAAACAATTGAAGAAATAAATATATTTGTTTATATGCTTACGCACTAAAAAAATAAAACAAAAACAAAAATAAAAATAAAAACAAAAATAAAAACAAAAATAAAAATAAAAACAAAAACAAAAATAAAAACAAAAATAAAAATAAAAATAAAAACAAAAATAAAAACAAAAATAAAAACTGTTTTTTTTTATATATAATTACGCACATATATAAGTACATATATACAAAAAACCATACGAATTGACACATTAAAATCCATATGTACAACAACAGTTAACACAAATGAACTTAATTAGAAACCTGTTCGGCTTTAAAAACGAAATTGTATTTAACGAAAACAAGGCTTTGTATAAAAATTTGAACAAAGATGATAATTTAAAAGTGGAAAATGTTCGAGCTGAAGATTACCCTACCCCTGAAAAATATTTAGAAGACCCAGATAAAATTCCAAAGTATTATGTTTTTCAATCTAATATGGTAACAGATGAAGACTTACAGCCAGGTATGTTAAGGCAACTTGAAGTTGATAAACGTTTAACTTTACCAACCAGAACACACATTGCTTTTTTAGTAACAGCAACAGATGTTATACATTCCTGGTCTATTCCGAGTTTAGGTATTAAAGCTGATGCAGTACCAGGACGTTTACATAAATTTACTACATTTATTTTAAGAGAGGGTGTATATTATGGTCAATGCTCAGAAATGTGTGGGACTTTACATGGTTTTATGCCTATTGTGGTTGAAGCTGTATCACCAGAAGCGTACGCCGCACATGCTAAAAAGTATTACAAAGATTAAGGGCAAGTTGGTACTATTATACTTCCTACTATGAATAAAAATATATTTTATTTTTTTTTTCTTTTTGCTTATTCTACTTTTATAAATATATATATATATATATATATACCATTTCATTGTATATTTTATGTATAACAATTTAAATAAACTACCATAAGTTTTGTCACATATATATGTATGTATACAATTTTTTTATTTTTTATTTTTTTATTTTTTTTTTTTTTTTTACTCCTTTTTGTCATGTAAACATGAATAGCTATTCTTTTTTTTTCTGTTTTTTATAAATTTGCAAATAGTTTAAACTAAAAACTCAGGAATATGATCCTGCTTGTACATATTTATAAACTCAATTTTTTGTAAAAAATAAAAAAAAAAAAATAAAAAAACAGTACAAAAAATGGTACAGTACAAAAAAGAACAACTAAGTTTATGCTAGTGGCACACACCTGATGATGGGAGGAGAGATGTTACTAAATCATTGTCTTTTTTTTTTTTTTTTATTCTAATTAATGTTGCTATTTAGAAACATAAACAAGTTTCAGTTTAATTCGATATGTAAAAGTTAAAAAAAAAAAAAAAAAAAAAAAAAAAAATCATTGTACTATGTTTATTGTACTATGTTTATTGTACTATGTTTATTGTACTATGTTTGTTATACTATGTTTGTTGTACTATGTTTGTTGTACTATGTTTAATATATTAGTCCAACATATCAAATAAACAAGTTAACTTAAAAATTAATTCATTCATTTATATAGATATAGACATAGATATAGATATAGATATAGATTTTTTTTTAATAGTAAATGAAAGAGTAAAAAAAAGTACATGTAGACATACGTAATGAAGTTTTCACGAATTTCAAAAATGTAAATTATTTTATATGTATACGTGTCACTTTTGACAACGTATTTAGTAAATTAATAAAGATGTTATTTTTTTTGTTTTTTTCTTTAACATACAGTTACAAATAAACAAATTGTAGCAGTTTCGTTTCGTTTCGTTTCGTTTCGTT
>CABPSV020000321.1:0-13005 GCA_902459845.2 Hepatocystis sp. ex Piliocolobus tephrosceles
AAAAAAAAATAAAAAATAAATAAATAAATAAATAAATAAATAAGTGGATAGATAAACAAATAAATGTATATGTATACGCATTTAAAGCCTTTGTTACATACGAATGTGCGTTTTATATTAAGCAAAATGCAAAGTTTTGTTTTGTTTTCCTTTTTTTTTTTTTTTTTTTTTTTTTTTACGGGCTTTATTTGTTACTGTTCACTATATTTATCGATTTAAAAAAAAGGCAAGTTTTTTAATTTTTTTTTTTTAAGTTCCAAATAGCCCCCCTTCATATTGTAAAAAAAAATGTTTTTGTCCCATAAATTATTATCCAATATATTTTTTTGAGTTGTATCGGTAAAAGTAGTAGTACCACTCACACTAGTTGTATAATTTTCCAGGTGATTGTTAAATGTATTATTTTTAAGGATTGGTTGTTCAATCGAATCATGTATTATCTTCCTTTCATCATTTTTAAATTTAAAAAAAATATCATTAAATTTTTTAGTTATTTCTAAAGAATCAATACCTTTTCTACAAATAATAATAACAACTATATTACCTTTCGAATTACATATTTGTAATTTATCTAAAATTATATTAATTAATTTATTTGTTTCATTAATATAATTATTTATTAATTCAACTATGTCATAATAACACCAATAAATTGATTTGTTAATTCCATAAACGGAATAGTTGTTATATTTTCGTACGTCTAAAATATATACATTTTCTACTGGGAAAGTAAAAAAATCAAAATTATTATTTAATATGTTTATAAAGTTAAATACGTCGATATTGTACTTATATGTATTATCACAAGGTCTGTTTATACACATAGTTATATTAGTACTCTGTTGGGTATGTGTGTTTGGTTGAGTATGTGTGTTTGGTTGAGTATGTGTGTTTGGTTGAGTATGTGTGTTGGGTTGAGCATTGGCACTGGTGTTGTCGTTATTACCGCTGTAATCATCACACATATACTGATTGTTAATAATAAAATTGTACATATCGTCAGAATTATAAATAGAGCAGATACATTTTTTATTTTTATAATTAATTTTTAAAGTTTCAAATGGTTTATTATTTGAAAGACTATTATATGTTATAAAATGTGTTAATATATTATTATTCAAATTTGCTGCTAATTTAATAACTTCATTCGCTTGTAGAATTCCTATAACTCCAGTTACTGTGGACAATATACCTTGTTCATCACAATCAACATTTTCTTTATGATTGTTAAAATTCTTTAAACATCTATAACAACTAGAATTAACATTAGTCGAATTAAATACATTTAATTGTCCATATACACCTAATGCACTTGCAAAAATTAATTTTTTTTTAAATAAAATGCATAAATCATTAATTAAAAAACGGGTACTTATATTATCAGTACAATCTAATATGATGTCATAATTTTTTATAATAGAAAAACCATTTTCTTTATTTAAATAAAATGGGTAACATACTATATTAGCATTTTTTTCAAAATCTAATATAGTATTTTTAGCAGATATAGTTTTGTTTATTCCTATACTATTTTCTTTATGTATTATCTGTCTTTGTAAATTTGTTACATCTACTGTATCACCATCTAATAATCCCATTTCTTTAAATTTGAATTTACTCAAATAAAAACAAACAGGTGATCCTAATCCTCCTATACCTATAATCAGAATTTTTGTTTCAAATATACTGTTTAAAGAGTTTGATGGTATATTGGGAATATTTAAATATTTACCATATTTTTCTGTAATTTCTTTACTAAAATGTATGTAAAATATATCTTTATTTATTGTTTTTGTGTCTTCGTACAGGTCACATGTTTGTTCAGATTTTTGTTTGGGTTTATATTTATCTGTCAGAGTATGAGACGAAGAGGTTATTGGTCTCGCAATGTATAGTAATGGCAAAGAAGAACGTGGTAAAGATATCGAAGAAGATAAAGATAGAAAAGAAAAAAAAATATTGATCTGACTGAAAACGTTCCTTTTTAATGCTGTGTTAACTTTGTTTTGTATTATTTCTATCACTCTTCTTAATACACCTTTTTTTTTTTTACCTTCTTCTGTTACTGTTTTTTTTTTAGAAGCGTAATTTATTAATCCTTTTAAGTAATAACCGATTAAAATACAAAGACCGTACTTGAAGTACTTGTATCGGTGTATGTGGATTGTTGTTAGACCGTTCATGCTGGGGTTGTCACATATACATTATTTCGGTTGTTCCTTTTGGTTCTTCCTTTTGGTTTTCTTTTTGGGTTTTTTTTTGGGGTTTTTTTTTTGGGTTTTTTTTTTTTGGTTTTTTTTTTTGGTTTTTTTTTTTTGGCTTTTTTTTTTGGACCTTCCGTTTGTTTAGTTTGTTATGATCGAAGTTGTAAACTTTTTTATCAAAAATATATGTGATATAAACATAAGGATATAGAATGAATTAATCACTTAATCAAACATACATATAATATATGGCACAACCCAAAGATACAAAAAAAAAAAAAAAAAAAAAAAAAAAAAAAAAAAAAAAAAAAAAAAAGAGTACATTGATTTTATAGACTTTGCTAAAACTTAACATACAAAAAATCAAATAAGTATGTATATATATATATAAAAACATATATACATACGTATGCATGTATGTTTACATATGTCACGAAAACAAAACGAAACATGACTACTGATATGAGTGCTTATGTTTAATAATGAATACAATTACATTTTCACAAAAAAAAAAAAAAAAAAAAGCAGATAACTATTTATGTTTATAAAGCTTTAAAAGAGTCATTTTTTTTTAAAATATAATAAAAATTATAATTCATTTAGTTACATTTAGTTACATTTAGTTACATTTAGTTGTATTTAGTTACATTTAATTACATTTAATTACATTTAATTAATTTGTATCTGTTTATAAAATAAAAGAAAAAGAATAAATAAATAAATAATCTACTTAACATAAGGACAATTCAATATATAAGTATATATGAATACATTTATAATTATCACTTTTTTTTTTTTTTTTTTTTTTTTTTTTTAACAAGTTTTATGTGAATATGTCTCTTTTTAATTCATCTCTTTTTAAAACAGAACATTAAAGCACTTTAATATATAGCACTTTATGCATTATTTTATTTATTCGTTTGTTTAATTTGTTTAATTGTTTAATTGTTTAATTTATACAATTGTTTAATTTGTTTAATTTGTTTAATTGTTTAATTTATACAATTGTTTAATTTGTTCAATTTGTTTAGTTTATTTACTTTTTTTTTTTTTTTTTTTTTATTGGTGGAGTTAAAATGAGGCAAATCATGCATAAATAAACATAAACTTATTAAAAATAAAAAAAAAAAAAGTAGTGCTAATTTGGAAAGCATCATTTTTATTTGTACTTAATGCTTGTAAAGTCGAAAAGGAGAAAGAAAAACAAAAAGGAAGCAGTTTATTATTAAAAATATATAAAGTTTTATATATACATTTTTTTAAGGCACAAATTGGGATATATATGTATATACATATTTGGGCACCGTTTATTTGACCCTTTTTTTTTTTTTTTTTTTTTTTGTAACTACAAAATATTATTTCGCTTTTTCTACAAATTATATAGATGAGATATTTGTAATAAAGTCGTAAAAAAAAAAAAAAAAAAAAGAACACACGAATGAATAGTAAATATATGTATTATCTATGTTTATAAAAATGAAGAAGTTGTTTAAGTACAAAAGAACATTGCCCAACTCTTTACATTTTTCCACAAGTGAGCCTAAGGTAAACATTAAAAAAAAAATGTTCAACGTGGTATCAACATATACATATATATATATATATCTACATGCAACAACGCTTTTTTTTTTTTTACGTTTCTTTTTTTTACCATTTTTTTTAGAAAGGAATCCTTAAAACCATTTTATACGATGTACATAAAAAGAATAACGCCATATTAAAAATTCACCACGGATATTATCTACCAGATGAATATCAAGACGATACACCAATAACATCTCATTTACATACACGATCTAACTGTTCTTTATTTGATCATACATATAAACCTATATTAAAAATTAGTGGAGAAGATAAATTTAATTTTTTAGAAAAGTATGTAGGTAGTGACTTAAAAGGATTGTGGGAAAACGAATGTAGAATAAGTTTATTATTAAATGAACAAGGTAAAATTATAGATGATGTTTTAATTATTGTAAGAAAAGATTTTTTGTTAATGTATATAAGTGTACAATGTAAAGAAAAAGTATATAAATATTTAAATAAAAAATTATTAGACCATAGTAAATTAAAAGTAAAAATAGAGGAATATACATCACATAGTTCAATATGTATACAAGGTAGTAAATCAGTAAATATATTAAATGAATTATTAAAAGGAGATATAAATTTAGAAAAATATAGTTTTATGTCTAGTGTATTAACAAAATTAAATGATGTTGATAATTGTTTATTAAATAGATATACATGTACAGGAGAAGATGGATTTAATATATTAATACCGAAAGAAAAAATACAACAAATATATAAATGTATATTAAAAGATCCTTTAGTAAAACCAGCAGGACTTATAGTTCAAAATACTCTTAGATTAGAATGTGGATTTTGTATTTATGGAAAAGACATAAATGAAAATGTAACACCTATAGAAGCTAATTATAAATGGGTATTGGGGAAACGAAGGTTAAAGGAATTGGATTTTAATGGTGCACACATTATTATGAATCAAATAAATAATGGTGCTAAAATTAAGAGAGTTGGATTAATAATGGATTCGACAACTGTCCCTATGGAAAATGCGAAGATTTATTCTAACGATCAACCGGATACATTGGAGGAAACAAAAAGTAATACCAATATACCGGAACAAATGAATAAACAAACGAACAAACAAACACAAGAAACAATAGGACATATAACAAGTAGTTGTTTTTCTCCAGTTTTACAAAAACCAATTGCGATGGCTTATGTAAATATTGAACATTCTATTATTAACAACACAATAAAAGTTAAATGTGCAGATAAATTAGAAACAGCGAAAATAGTAAAAATGCCTTTCGTTCCTTTATCAGTATATAAAATATAGCATATAATACGAATATGATGTATATACATGTATATGTATATATATATATGTATATGTATGTGTATATATGTATATATATGGCACATTTTATTTTTGTACACTTTTATTTTTATGTTTTTACAGATAACATAATAACATAACATACTTTTCTCTTTTTGTTTTTTGAAGTTTTTAAGTTAATTTAATGATTATACCTTAAATTTTTGTTTTACGTATATATATATATATATATATATATATATGCGTATGTCATAGCACAATGAATATTTTTTTTTTTTCCCTCCCGCGGTTAAAACTTGTATTTTATCCACTCATTTATACGTTCTACATAATTATGGTCATAACTAAAAGTTACATAAAGCATTTATTAATGAGCGTGTATATGTATAAATATATATACATATGTTCATATAATTGATGCCACATGTTTTTAACTTTTTTTTTTTTTTTTTTTTTTTTTTTTTTTTTTTTTTTTTTTTTTTTTCATTGTAATCGTATTTTACATTTTAAATACGGCATTAAATACTTAACGTATATATTTTAATAATGACATGTGCTATTGTTAGGTACATTCATAGAATTGTACTTTGTCCTCATTTCCCCCATGATCCTAAAAAAAAAAAGCATGAACTTCTAGTTTTATCATTCCACCTTATATATATGTACACATATGTATATATTAAATTTTTGTGCAAAATCACCTCCTCCCCGGTAAAAAAAAAAAAAAAAAAAAAAAAAAAAAAAAAAAAATAATCCAAACAGCAGTGCACAAAAAAAAAAAAAGAATAAAATAAAGTTAAAATGAAGTTAAAATGAAGTTAAAATAAAGCTAGCAATAGGTGAGTTATTTTTTTTTTTCAATTTGTCCTACCATGTCAATTTTTTACTTTGCCTTGTTTTACTTTTTTACGATGTTGTAAAAAGCACTAAATTGATGTTGCAAACAAACACAATTGATATAAAAATGTTTTATTATTTTGTTTGTAATGTTTAGCACACAAACATATTTAACGGCATATTTTTTTCTGTTCGCTAATTTATTTAATTTTATTATATTTTTACTTTTTTTTTTTACACATAAGTTATTACACTTGTTTACTTAAACTTGTATAAAAAAAAAAAAAAAAAAAAATACAGTACCTACTATTTTGAGAAGTACATATACATACGTACATATACACGCATATGCGTGTATACTTGCACAAAAAAAAAACCAAATACATAGACACATGATCCATTTGAAGCAAATTGTTCCAATGTTAATTTAACTTCAGTATAAATAAATAAATAAATAAATATATATATATATATATATATATATATATATATATATATATGCACAAAAAAACGAAATGGACACACCGGATAATAAAAACTGTATTTCTACTTACTCTTTTTTTTTTAAAAACTTATCTGTTACTGGTTTTCATGAGGAAAATGCTTTATTTATGACTGTTAAGGAATTATTTGACAACTCGGTTGATGCCTTAAGTAATAATAAAATAAGAGATAGCGAAAATGTTTGTAATAATAATAACAATTTGGACAGTAATAATATTGATGACATAAACAATATTAGGAAAAAAAAAAAAAAAAAAATTGAGATATTAATAAAAGAATATAACAAAGATTTATCTTTTTATGAAATAATATGTAGAGATAATGGTGAAGGAATAGAAATAAAAGATTTAGAAAAATTTTCAGATTTTTTTTTAACATCTAAAGAAAAAGATAAAACAAGTGGTAAATTTGGGATAGGATTGAAAACTATTTTATTATATTCTTTTAAAACAGCATATGGTTTTTTACATATAAAAGTAAAAGTTGAAAAAAATAAAATTTGGGATTTTATGTTAGTTATAGATAAAAATTTAAGTCATACATTTGTTCAAAATTTTAAAGAATATATTAGTGATGAATGGGAATGGTCAATTGAAATATCAGTAATATTAAAAATTAATAGTAATTATATATATAGAGACAAAATAAATTATTATATATTATTAGCTCTATTGTGGAAAACAGATATACATGTGAAGTTATGTTGCGATAATAGTGAACCATTATATTATTTGAATGAATATAATATAAATAATCAAGAAAGTAATTTATTAAATTTTATTGTAAATAATTGTTCTGATATATTATTTAAAAAAAATAATTTAAACTCATATAATGTTAATTTAAATATATATATAGATGTAAAAAAATCAGACAAGTTACATTTCACATCTTCATATATTAATATGGGTGTAATTTTTTTAATGCGATACGCCAATTCCATGCCTTTGTTTAGCAACAGTGCCTTCGACTGTTCTATAACAAGTGCTTTTAAGTAAACTCCAAAAACAGTGTATTTGTATTTGTATTTGTGTGTTACGTTTTTTTTTAGGGTTTTTTTTTTTTTTTTTTTTTTTTTTTTTTTTTTGTGCAAATAATTATATAAATGTTAAAAAATAAATTACATTCAGTTTACCACAAATAATTTTGAATAGTATATTTTTTTTTGTTAAGTTACATATTTTGTTTTTGGATCTGAAATTGTGCATTTTTAAGTTAACGCATTTATCTTTTTTTTTTGTTATTTTTTTTTTTTTTTTCTTTTTAACTAGAATTTTTCTTAAGCAGTTCGGTCCTCAGTACGGAATAGAGCCTTTTACAGTAAAACTTATAAACATATGAATATGTGGATATATATATATATATACATACACAAATGAATTTTCAGCATTTTCTGGTGCTTGAGTCTGTTTGTATATATGTGTTACTGTTAATATAAAAATAACCACATGTGGGTAAAAAATATATTTATTACTTTTTTGTTATTCATTATGCGTTTATTATTAATTTCTTTTTGAATAGGTTGAAAACTTGGAAGAAATGTATTCAGAGGAATTTAAAAGTTTGGATTTTTTAAATAGCTTAAAGCAGGTATTATTATAATTACTATTGTACCGACTTTTTTCATTCATTTTTGTGCTTAATTTTTGTGCTTAATTTTTGTGCTTAATTTTTGTGCTTAATTTTTGTGCCTAATTTTTGTGCCTAATTTTTGTGCCTAATTTTTGTGCCTAATTTTTGTGCCTAATTTTTTCTGTTCTACATTTCCTACTCTGTTTTTTTTTTCTTTAACATTCGTATATTTCGTTTTACATACACGACATGACGTATTTTACTATTTATAGATTACTCATACCTTTTATGTGAAAAAATCAAAAAAGTCTACATGGAACATAATGATTTTGGTAATTTTAAAAAACAAAACAAAGCAAAAGATGTTGTGTATGTACATATGCTTATATAGCAGTAGTAAGGATAAAAAAAAAAAAAATGATGCTAAAGATAAAAAAAAAAAAAAATAAGTTTTAAATGAAGAAAACGTTTTTGCCTCAATGTTTAGGGAATCGATGTTAGAGGAACAGATATATCGTTTACAAATTTAAGCAAAACCTGTATTAAGGTATTATAATACATGTATATATATATATATATGTATGTAAGTACCTATGTATATTGCCAAACCGTTTACCAACGTTTCAGTGGCACCATTTTATTTATTCATTTATTTTTTTTTTTTATTTTTTTTTTTTTTTTTTTTTTTTTTTTTTTTTTTTTTTTTTTTTTTTTTTTTTTTTTTTTTATTATTATTTTTTTTTTTTTTTTGTTAAAGGAGGGTGTTTACTTATCTAACTTGATTAATAAATGCTTAGTGAATTTATTTAATAGTGTAAAAATTGAATGTGCACAAGAATTTGAGAGTTTCTCAGATTACCAGGTTATGTATATACCAATATGTATATACACAAATGCAAAAAAAAAAAAAAAAAAAAAAAAAATACGTGAGTGCACTAAAATATAATGTTACATATTTTGTTTACTCAGTTTATTTTTTTTTCTCCCTTAATTTAACATTACCACTTATTAAACCAGTTAAGGCAGGCCCTAGATATTTACGGAATGCAATTAGCTTCATCATTAAGTAAAATAATATTAAAAGGGAGAGAGGAATTTAAAAATAAAGTTATTTTTTTATTAAATGAAAAAAAAAAAGAATATACTCCTGAAATAGAAGATAATAAAAAAAGAGAATGCTTCGACGTTAAAAATGAGACTGAGCTGATGGGTGACTTATATTTTTACATAAAGTAATATATATATATATATTTATGTATATATATTTATGTATATATATTTATGTATATATATTTATGTATATATATATATTTATGTATGAGTTATCAACTGAGTGAAAAATACAATTCATTAACATTTATTATTAAAAAATTTTAATTATATATTACATGGTGTTGTTTTATGGGTGTTTTTTTTTTTTTTTTTTTTTTTTTTTACTATGCAATTTATTTTAAAAAATATTACTTTGTACGTAAAAATATAAATATCTCATGAAAAAAAAAAAAATAAACATATTTATTATGATACGTAAATAAATATAAAAATTTGAAAATTAGTGAAAAGGTGGAAATGGAAATTTTATATATATATATATATATATATGTGATTCATAATATTTAATTTGTAGAGAAAAAATACTGTCTGATGATAAAAGAAATGAAAATGTAAATACAAAAAATATTTCCCATATAACATCAAACACATCAGACGACGATGGTGATTACAATACGGGTGATAGTGATGACTCCGATAATTATAACAATGACGATTATGAATAAGAGGTTGTTAAAAAAAAAAAATTAAAAAAAAATAAATGAACAATTGAATACATGCATAAATGAATACAATATTGCAATAAGAGACACTGGTAAAAATAAAAATTAAAACGGATAAAAAAAAACATACATACATATATATATATATATATATATATATATATATGTAATATTGGCATAATATATAAACTGAATTAAAATATAACTTATTTCATCTGAAGTATTTTTAATTTTTTTTTTTACTTTTATTATTTACATACAAACAATGCATATATATATATATATATATATATATTGTTTACGTGTAAGCAAGTGTTTATGTATGCTTACTTTAAATTTAATAAAACATATGTGCATTCATGCATAAATATGAACGTCGTTACCAATCAATAAATCAATCAATAAATGAAAAAAAAAATAAAACAAAATAATAAAAGTGTCTTTCTCCCAGTTGCTTCTATTTTTTTTTTTTTTACAATTATACAGGTATATATGTTTTTAATTTATTTCTGTTATAACATATATGGTGTTGACAATTTATTCGGCATCTCCTTCTTCCATCGATAAGGACATATTCATTACATTCATAACATATAGTCTTCTTCTTGTAATTACTGATATATATACAAGTGCAATAATACCTATGATTAAACCAACTAACAGTATAATAAAGTTGAACTTGTTTTTTTCTAGGTCTGTAAAAGGGTTAAAAATAAAAATAAAATAAAAATATAATTACGATACTGTATAAGACGAAAGATTATATGAAAGTAAAAGAAAAAAAACAAAACAAAATTTAGTTACCGTTTATGTTTGATATGTTTTGAATTAAAACTCCAATATATACAAATAAACTTATGCCTATTAAAAAAATAAATAAATCAAATATAATATAATATAATATCATATCATATATATAATTTTTTTTTTTTTTATAAAAAAATGTGTCATATGTTATGTGAACACAACACACAGAGATAATAAAAGTAATGCTCAGTGATAACCATTGTGCATTATTTGCTTATTTATTTATTTATTTATTTATTTGCTTATTTATTTATTTATTTATTTGCTTATTTATTTATTTATTTATTTATTTATTTGCTTATTTATTTATTTGCTTATTTATTTATTTATTTATTTGCTTATTTATTTATTTATTTATTTATTTATTTATTTGCTTATTTATTTATTTGCTTATTTATTTATTTGCTTATTTATTTATTTTATTTTTTTTTTTTTTGTCGTGGTATCAGTATTACTAGGCAGAGCTGTGATCGATCCAAGGGCAAAGTGTTTATATTTTACAGATGTTACTCCTAATATATAACTGACTAGTGATGCAGGTAGAATAGGAGATAAACGAATAAGGAGAACAAAGGAAAGTCCATTTGTATTAATAGCTTGATTAAATGCTAAATATATAGGATATTTCATTAATTTTTTATATATAAAATCATGTAATAAATATCTTGATATAAAAAAACATATTGACATACCTATAACATATCCCAAAAAAACTGAACATACAGCTACAACAATACCGAGTGCTTTACCATATACGCCTGAAAATATTAATCCTGCTGCTACGCACATAATTTCAACTGACATAAACAAAGGAATAGTACAAGTGAAAATTAATAAATATAAAACAATACTCCATGATTTTTGTTCTTTTACCCATTCAATAAGAAGATTTAACATTGTAAATATATTATTAAAATTAAAAAATGCATATATAAGTGCAATAATTATTACTACAGCTAATAATATTTTTAAAACTATATATAATTTATATCTTCTCCTGCTTCTCCTATTACTAAAAATTATATCACTGTCAGATTTATTTAACATACTATTTTTTTCTAAATCAATTTCATTATTGTAATTATTTTCAAAACTATAATGAGCTTCTTCATTATTTATAAGTCCATCACTATAAGATGTATTATTATTATTCATATTGTAAAAATTATAATTATTAATATTATTATCATTATTTAATAATTTAGCTCTTTCAGATTTTTTATTGTCAGATTTTTTATTATCTGATTTTTTATTATCCGTTTTTTTACCTTTTTTTCCATATTTGTAATTATTTATATGTGAATAATCATTTATGTTATTTTGAATAATAGTATTACTCTCAAAACTAGTTTGACTATTAGCCATATTATTACCATTACTACTTACAATATTAGTATTACCATAACTGTTATTTATTATGTTTTTGTTATTATCAGTATTATTACTGTTATTATAATTTGATGATACAGTACAATTTTTATTTAATAATTCTCCATTGTTTTTATTCGCTTCAGATGAATAAATACTATCATAATTACTATCTAAATAAACATAATTTTTATTCTTTTTATTTTCTACATGTTCCATTTCGATATTAATTTCTTTGTTTGAACGATCATACACTCTTTGGTCCATTCGGTCGTTTATCTAAACGTTTCTTACAAACAAATTAAAAACTTACTATATTCAATATAGTAATTATTTTATTTTATTTTATTTTATTTTATTTTTTTTTTTTTAGTTTGTTCTATCTTTTGTTTACTTTATTCGTTTATATCTTCCTTTATTTTTGCTTTATTCAATCTACGTTTTTTTTGAATATGTGTATATATATGTATATATTTATATACATGTTGCGTGTTAAAAAAAAAAATGAGTTATATAAATTTTTAATTAATTTATAAACTTGATCCAATAATTGTTTTGTTTATAAAATTATAAGCAAAAAAGTACGATTCACATTTTTTTTCAACATTTTATATATGTAACAATATACATATGTATATACATTGAGTACATATATTTATACGTACATATATATATATATATATATATAGCCTATATTATCATGTTAACTAATTTAATTATATATTTTTTTCGTTTCCATTTAAAAAAAAAAAAAAAAAAAAAAAAACATTACTATATCCTTTCTCTGTATTAGAATGTATATATATTTTTAAATTATTTTGCCTGTTTATAACATTATCATTTATAGTGCGCATTTGAATTTTTTTACCAATACATTTTTAAGTTATTTTTTTTTTTTTTTTTTTGGGGAGAGGGGGGAGAAGTTTTATACAAGTATTTGTAAATTTCGATATATATTTACGTTTTATTTTATTTTATTTTATTTTTATTATATTTTTTTTTTTTTTTTATTTTTTATTTTTTTTTTTTTTTTTTTTTTTTTTTTTTTTTTTTTTTTTTTTTTTTTTTTTTT
>CABPSV020000322.1:6233-19075 GCA_902459845.2 Hepatocystis sp. ex Piliocolobus tephrosceles
GAAAGAAATGGTGAAAGAAATGGTGAAAGAAATGGTGAAAGAAATGGTGAAAGAAATGGTGAAAGAAATGGTAACAAAAACGACGGCATAAAGGGCCATACGAGCGAAAATACCATGCTAAACAAGTTGAAACAATTTGAAATATTTACGAGTATATTAAAAAACACATTTATTTCACCTAAAGATAAAACAAAAATAATGCTTTTTAAGCATAGTTATTTTTTAAATCATAATTGTTTTCCTAATGCAAGTTACAGTTTTATAAATAACAAAATATGTTTGACAGCTATGAGGACAATACATATGTATGAAGATATTAATTATTCTATTATTAATGAATTATATGCTTCTATCGAATATAGAAAAGCTAAATTAAATACTTTAAAAAGTTTTGTATGCTCATGTAACAGATGTTTACAAATAACAGATGAAGAGAGATACATTTTATGTGCCAGTTGTAAATATTCTTATGTTAATGGAGATATGGATAAAAGTAAATTAACATCATCGGATAAGGTGGAAAGAGAAGAAACATTTAAAAATGTATCAAATAATATAGAGCATATAGTAAATAATAGTGATATAAAAAATAAAAAAGGAAGTAAAAATTGTAGTAGTAATAATAATAATAATAATAACACAAATATTTCAATGTTAGCTACTATTGATATGTCTGAAGATAAAAAATATTTGAAAAGTGAAAATACAAATATTTTAAAAAATGATTTTTCAATTAAAAGTTCTTCTATGTTTAACAGTGAAATTGAGGAAGTTAACGTAAGTACTGAAAACAGTGTTAGTCAGAATGTTACTAGTAAGAGTAGTGTGTGTGATAATAATAATAATAATAGTAGTAATAATAATAATAATAGTAATAATAATAATAATAGTAGTAGTAGTAATAATAACATAAAAGATAAAGTTGACAATACAGATAATAATAAAATGCCGTACTATTTAAAAGTAAGTAAAAAAAGTGTAAAGGAAATCCAAAGTAAAGATTGTTTAGGATGTCCTTTGAACAATCGTAGTAATATAAAAACAAAAGAATGGCTACCTAATAAGAATGAAAATATCGATCGCCATCAAAATAATACACCACTAAAAAAAATGCAAAATATATTTTTAAAATGTATATACTCAGATTCTCATCCATCGTATGGCAACTTAGATTATATAAATGAAACAAATGCGATTGTAAAAAATGAACAAAATAGTAATGACAATAGTATAGCTAAAGAAAATTTTAAAATTATGGAAACGGTAGTAACGACAGGGTTTAAAAATAATACCACAGTAAATAAGGTACAAACAGACCACAGTATGACGACAGACACGATAAAGCATAATATAAATAACACAAATGTGATGAACTCAAATGTAGTAAACGGGTACAGTCGAAATTCTGTAAACATATTTAATACGAAAAGTATGGGTGAGAAAATAGGCTATTGTAAATTGTATAACACTGGAGAATGGATATGTAATAAATGTAACAAAACCATAGCTGATAATATCATGCCTTTAAATAGTGAAAAATGTTTTATAGATATATATACAATTATAAAACAAAAAATAAGTACTAATAATTTTGATATGAATTATATTTTTAAAAAAATAGAAGATAGTTTATTATATGTAGTAACAATATTGGGTGAAAAACATTGGCTATATGCTGGTTTTAATTTTTTAATTTCGGATTTATGTTTTTCATATTATAATAATAATATAAATATGTTAAATAAAAAATACTTATTAAAAAGTTTAAATGCATTTAATAATTTTTTGTATTATATTCAAACAAAATGTCCTCATTCTATTCATACTGATCTTATACCAATCGTATTAAAATTTTTAATATTATCAATATATACATATAATTATACAACATTATATAATTTTTTAAGTGATGGTTTTTTAGAACTTATTAAACAGAAATATGGTCACTGGGATGTGTCTTACTTGTCTTTATTATATGCGTTTAAGATATGTTATGATCACATTAATAAGGGCGTACCAATAGATAGACAAATAATGTTGATGTTAGCTGCTTTGGCCAAAACAAATATGCTAAATAATCATGTTTAACGCAGCACAAAAAAAAAAAAAAAAAAAAAAAAAAAAAAAAAAAAATTGTATCAATCGTTTTTATACATATAGGCACGCAAATGTACATACATATATATATATATATATATATATATGTTTATGTGCACAGTCTGTTTAAGTAGCTCGCTCGTACAAATTTTACTTTTTTTTTTTTGTTCTCTTATATATGTTATGTTTTTTTTTTGCTCTCTTACATATGTTTTTTTTTTTGCTCTCTTACATATGTTTTTTTTTTGCTCTCTTACATATGTTTTTTTTTTTTTTGCTCTCTTACATATGTTTTTTTTTTTTGCTCTCCTTCATATGTTTTTTTTTTTTTTTTTTGCTTTCTTTTTTTTTTTTTTTTTTGTCATTTTTTTTTTTTTTTTTTTTTTTGCCGCGTTTCCCCTTTTAAACATCCCTACAACGTTTGCATTAAATACAATTGTTCACAAGTAATATAATACAGTTCGTGTATATTTTTAAATACGAGCAAAATAAAAAAATAAAAAAATGCTTCATACAAAACTTAAATAAAAAAAATAATAAGCTATAAGACGTATGTGTACATAAAATAAAATTGTACAGCAAATAATTTATTATACTAAACGTTTATATGCATGTGTATGTGCTTGTTCACACCATGCACTTAGGTTATATATATATATATATATATATATTTAACCAATGACACACACAAAAAAAAAAAATAAAATAAAATAAAGTTAGATAATATGTCCAACCTTGTCAGAATAACCATGCGTTTTACCTGATTATGCATTATAAATGAAAAAAAAAAAAAAAAATAAATAAATAAAAGCAATAGTTTCATACATTTAAAAATTGATTATATTGTTGGTACACGAGTTAAGTAAATTATGATCCGTGGGCAATTATGCTTACTCATTAAGCCCTCATTTATTTGGATTGGCTTGTCACTTAAAAATCCACCAAATATTAAGTAAGATAATGTTAAATAGGGTTAGGTTAAGTAAGATAATGTTAAGTAAGGTTATGTTAAGTAAGACAATGTTTTTATAGTTTAAAAAGACTTCACTGTAAGTACAAGGATGTGGTAAAGACAATGTCTCTGCGTAGAAGAGCTGAAGTCTGTTCTAATTTTTCCGCTAATTCAATATTGCCTAAATATAAAAAAGCAATTTTAACTTTTCTACAAAGATCTTCTAATCTAATAATTGATCTAACAATGAGTCCTGCTTCTAACTCCGATTTATTTAAAAGTTCAGCAAAAGATACCCCAAGTGCCCATTTATAAGCTAAAAACATAATTTTAAAACTGCATAATTTCCAATGTTCTTCTGATGGTATTTGTAATCTAATAACTTTATAAAATTCTTCTATTTGACTATGAATATTAGTTAAAATGTCTTTTACTTTGTGTAGGTTAACCGAAATTATAGGTTCTTCTTCTACTTTTTTTTCCGGTGCAACAAAACAGGAAAGAACAGCTGCTATTTCAGGAGGAGTTAAATCGTTAAGTACATTTTCAAAAATAATTTGTGTTAATGTAATTTCATCATTTAATGTAATATAGCTAGCTATTTTACCTTTTAATGTTAAATTATTATTGTCATCAATAAATAAAAAATGTCTCAAAACATTTAATTTTTTTTCTAAATCTTCATATAATTTTAAAGATTTCGTATTTATATTACGTTCAATATTTTCAATATCATTTAAAAATTCATTTCTCTGATTATATAATTCATAATGTTCTTCTTTTAAATTACAATTATAACATTTTGATTGTTTTAGACTAGCCAAATAATCTTCTTGTTTAATAAGAACATAATAAAATTCACATTTTAATGCTTTTAATATTTTTTTTAATATAAATGGTTCGAAGTTACTTTTTTCTAATAATGTATCCAACTCTAGTGTATATAATAATAAAGATTGTAAATTGTTTAATATAGGTGTTTTTACATTATTTGGTTTTATAACAGTATCTGTTATTAATAGAATATGATTGAATTTTATTTCTGAACAAACAATAAAATGTTTTGTATCCATGTTGGAACAAAATGTAGAATGGAACGTGATTTTTATGTCTTCTGAAATGGTTGATTTGGTATCGTATGGGGTTTGATTTTTTTTTTTGTTTGTTCCACCCGCATTTTTCCCATCACCCGCATTTTTCCCATCACCTTTATTTTTCCCATCGTCTACATAACAAGGGGCACTATTTTTTAGCACCAAATCATCATATGTCATACAATTTGGTAAAATGATCAAAAAGTGGAACCGTTCCATTGCTTCAGGTTCTTCATCCACCATACTTGAAAAATCAAATAAAGTACTTTTATTAAGAATTAAATTTTTAGTTGGTTTGTCTTTATTTTTATAAGAGCCTAAATATACAGCATAAACTGGACTATTAATAAAATTTATATCGCCTAATAACATAACTCTTCCAATTATAAAACAATGGCTCTGTTTCATAGTATATAATTTTTGATGTAAACATAAACCTATATTTTTTAATTTTTTATTAATTTGTACATATTTTTGAATAGGTGGTATTTCATTTAAATCGTTTGAATATATACATTCTACTTGTTTTATATTTTGTAACAATTTTTTTTTTCTTTTTAAATCTCTTTTGTATAAAGGTAATTGTGTAGTTCTATAACTTTCTAAAAATGAACTGCATAACATTTTTTCAATATTAATTTGTTTATTTATTAACAATTTTAAAATCATGTTATAAGTAACTTTAAATTTACTTTTTAAACTAACTGCTTTTTGCATCATCATCTCTGTTAGTTCTATTTGATCAGGTATATTATCTGAACAATATATATATACATAACCAAATTTATCTGATGATCTTCTTCCAGCTCTACCTGACATTTGTGTATATTCAGATGAAGTTAACATTCTTTTTTTTGCATGATCAAATTTATAAATAGATGTAAAAACAACTGATCTTGTTGGCATATTAATACCCATAGCAAATGTTTCAGTTGCAAATAATATTTTAATTAAACCTTTAGAAAATAAAATTTCAACAATTTCTTTTAATATTGGAAGAAGACCACTATGATGCATCCCAACTCCTTTTTCTAACATATTACTTACACATTTAATTTGATTCAATTCTTTATCTTCAGAACTTAACTTAGATATAGCATCTTTAATAAATATATGTACCTTAGATTTTTGTTTATGATCTAAAAAATTTAAATGTACCATAGAATTGGCATAAATTTCACATCGAGCGATTGAAAAACAAAATAAAACTACAGGTAATTTATTATCAATTTCTAATTTTTGAATAATTTTTTGAAACATTTGAATATCTTTTTTCATATGTGCTTCATTTGTAAAAATTTTTTGTTTTTGTTTATTTTTGTAATAGTCATGATAACTTTGGGTTATTACATCCTTTGAATTTTTATCATATATATTATTCCCTTCATTACGAGAATTGTTTAGTAAATTTTTATTACTAGTATATACATTTGTACTTATTGCAGTTACAGTACTATTATTATTTCCACTAGGTCCAGTACCTCCACGTATATTTTTATAATAGTTATTTTTTGTTTTACCATATTGTAAATCTTGTACTGTTTTTTTTTGATGTTCTTTTTCGGCATTTTTTGCATACAATTCTTTATAAGCAGTTGTATAAAATTTATTATTTTCATCCATAATTAAATAAAAACTATTATTTGCAAATAAATAATGAATTAAAGGTATAGGTCTTTTATTGGTTGAAATGGAAATAACTTCTTTTTGTTTGGTAAAACCAACCCATTCAGCAAATTCTAAATAATTAGGTACTGTTGCACTTAGTAATAAAATTTGTACATGTGGAGGTAACATAATTATCGATTCTTCCCATATAAACCCTCTCATTTCATCATTTACATAATGTACTTCATCAAATATAACACAATTTGTATCAGCAATAATATTATCATTAAGGTATAAAAAATTTCTTAATATTTCTGTAGTCATGATTAAACAATTTGCATTTACATTCATTTTTACATCTCCTGTTATAATACCTACATCTTTAAAAATTTTTTTAAATTCATAATATTTCTGATTACTTAATGCTTTAATTGGACTTGTATAAATAGCTTTTTTTTGTAATTTTATAGACAATGCAATAGCATGTTCAGCTATTAAAGTTTTACCTGCAGATGTATGAGCAGCTACAAAAACGTGTTTAAAATTATTTAAGTGTTTAATTGATCTTTTTTGAAATGTATCTAATTCGAAGTCATAGTTTAAAAGCATATCTTCGTTACCGAAATTTGATACATCGGAATTATTATCTTCAATAACCCATCGTTTACGTATATATTTTATTTTTTCTTTTTTATTGTCTTGTTCTGTTGGATCGGTTTGATTATTTACGTCCGTACAATCATCTATGTCAACACGGTTAGGTACTTCCTTACAATCATTTATGTCAACACGGTTAGGTGCGTCCTTACAATCATTTATAACAACACGATCCGATACATCTTTATTATCTATACTATCTATACCATCTTTATTATCTATATTATCTATACTATCTACATTATGTACATTATTTTTTTGTGACTTTTTTTTACATAACTCTATCTTATCTGTTCTTTCTTCTGTTTCTTTGTAGTCAAAATTCACTTTTTTTAACTCGTTACTTTGAACACTACTAGTATCTATTATTGTATTTAAACAATTTTTTAATTCATTCATATCTATCAGTTTGTTACAAGCATTACCATTATTAACAGTTAACAAAGCGGAATCAAAAGATGGTGGTTTTATATAATCAAATGCTTTATGACATGTAAAGTGAAAATTAGAATTGAATTCAACTTTTTCACGTACTATATTTTCATCTTTAAATGAAAGACCACATTCGTAATTATTTAATAACTTATCATTCAAAATTATATTATTTATATCATATTTTTGTAATACATCGTTAATACTACATCCTTCAAATAAAGAACTGATAGACTCTTCAATTAATTTATTTTTATCACATTCGTTTGTGTCTGATGTGTTATTAATATTATTGTCGTTGTTCTTATTGTTAGTAGTAATACTAGAAGTAAATTTATTAATCTCTTTGTTTATATAATTATTATACATTGTTCTATTTTGCTTATCCGTACCATTTTGCTCGTCTATACCATTTTGATCGTCTATACCATTTTGCTTGCCTATACTATTTTGCTTGTCTATACCATTTTGCTTGTCTATACCATTTTGCTCGTCTATACCATTTTCCTCGTTCGTACCATCTTCTCTTTTTAAAAAATCACAATTTTTAAAAATTTGTTTTCCATCATAATTTAATAATTCATTATTATTATCGAATAATAGTTGTTTTTTTTTTTTTTCATATTCATTTATATCATTATTTCTAGAATTTGTATTATAATTATTATCTTCTTTATCAGATCCTGTTTCTATATTTGCTTCGTCATCACTTTTGTCATCACTTTTGTCATCTGCATTACTTTCTTCTTCTTGCTCTTCACCTTCTAATTCTTCGTCACTTGTCCAAAATTCAGACAAATTAGAATATAAATATGCCATATTAGAAAAAAAAAAAAAAAAAAAAAAAATAGTAAAAGTTTATTTTTTTAAAAAAAAAAAAGGACAAATAAGCTAATAAAATGGCAAACTAATGAGCTAGTAATATAATAAATAAAATAAGCTAACAAGCTAACAAGCTAACAAGCTAATAAAATGATAAGTTGATAAAATAGTAAGTTAATAAAATAGTAAGTTAATAAAATAGTAAGTTAATGAACTAACTAGCTAATAAGCTAACAAACGAATAAGCTAACAAACGAATAAACTATCAAGTGTATAAATGGAAAGGCGCAAAAGAAACAAGTGTAAGAAGGAGACTCTTACATGTTCACTTTTTGTAAATTGCTCTAATTAATGTGTTATATTTCGAAAAAATAAAATAAAATAAAATAATAATAAAATTGCATTTATTATACTAATTATATGTATTTATACTAATTATATGTATTTATACTAATTATATGTATTATGTACTAATTGTATTTATTATGTACTAATTATATTTATTATACTAATTATATTTATTATACCAATTGTATTTATTATACTAATTATATTTGTTATACTAGTTATATTTGTTATACTAGTTATATTTGTTATACTAGTTATATTTGTTATATTAGTTATATTTGTTATATTAGTTATATTTGTTATATTAGTTATATTTGTTATATTAGTTATATTTGTTATACTAGTTATATTTGTTATATTAGTTATATTTGTTATATTAGTTATATTTGTTATACTAGTTATATTTGTTATATTAGTTATATTTGTTATACTAGTTATATTTATTATACTAGTTATATTTATTATATAAAAAAATTGTTTTTGTTAATAAAATAAAGATGCACGAATTAATACATATATGTACATATATTTTCATTTTTTTATTTTTTATATTGGTACATTTTATTGTAATATGATTATCTGTTTATGCAGCAACCATACAGTAATTTTTTAACGATGTGGATAGTGTGATGTTTTTTTTTTTTTTTTTTTTTATTTATTTTTTTTTTTTTTTTTTATTTAAAATTAAAAAAAAAAAAAAAAAATAAAAAAAAAAAAAAAAAATAAAAAAAAAAGAGGACATGTAAACTGTGAATGGCAAAAAAAAGTAAAAGAAAATGCTGTTGAAAAAAAAAACACAATTCCAGAAATGTCATTTATGTTATAGAGAAAGAATGTTTCTCCCACTTGTTCTTTCTTTTAATTAATTCAATTTGTTCATTTATTTACCTTTTATTTAGTTTTTGTTCATAATAACTTTTTCAATTAAACATGTTTAACCAAAATTTTACATTTTCATGGTCCCACAACATATCATAAATTAAAAAAAAAAAAAAATTAACGATAGAAAAGGTAAGAAAAAAAAAAAAAAAAAAAAACCAACAAAATGTTCGAATTAATATAAATATAATATTTTTATTTTAGTCTACATTAAAAAAAATTGTTTTTATTAACAAAAACCACATATCTGGATATACTTTATTTTGTTTTTTTCCTTGAAAGCTCTATTTATAGTCACATGTCCACATTGGCATTGCAACATGTTCATACATATATATAATATGTATACATCAAAAACATTCATATTTATGTGCATTCACATGTATAAATAGTTTTGTGTGGATATTTCATCATATGTTTGTTTATGTTAAAATATATATATGTGGTAACTAATTACGACACAAGAAACGCATTTGTATGTGTACATTATTAAGTACGTTTTTATTAACAAATATAAAACATGAGTTAATAATATTATGTATATATATATATATATATATAATTGTGTACGCGTACATATATAACAACTGGGTTGATAATAATTTCTACATAACGAGCTTATATTAAGACACAAAAATAACTCAGTATTTCAATCGTATGACAAATTTTTCTTCATCTTTACTTAAGTTTTCTTTTATTTTTTTCCATTTTTTATATCATTTTTATTAAAAACAAATCATTTTGAATGTTTAATGTTTTGACGTTTAAACAATTTTAAATACATTTTTTTTTTTTTTAGTACAATTAAAAAGAAAAAAAGATAATGTTATATATGTTAAAAATAGGATTGAAAAAAAGAAACTAAGTACGTGTGTATGTATATATATATATATACATATTTATATAATGGTAGATTCGACAGTTAGAGAGAAATATATTACTTCATCATAATTTATGTTAAATCTTTACTTTTCGAAGCTATTCTTGTATGAACTTCCATAGCTCTTCTTATAGTTGCAAAATTTGTTTTTGTTTTTGATTTGTTTATTTTAAAAATAGGAGCAAATTTAAGCATATCAGGAAAAATCATAAATGACACACTCCCCCCTCTGATATATACTTGCTGTAAGAAAAAAAAAAAAAAAAAAAAAAAAAAAAAAAAAAAAAAAAAAAAAAAAGTGATAAGTAATAAGTAATAAGTAATAAGCAATAAGTAATAAAAGAAATATACATAAATTTTGTATGTGCGCGCGTGTACGTAACGCATGTTTTGATGTTCACAATTATACGGATGTAAGTATGTAGTAATTAAAAATTATCTCATTTTTTTTTTTTTTTTTTCACACATATGCACTTTTATTATGTATACAAGTATATATAAATAAATAAAAATTAATTTTTTTATTCTCGTACTTCCAACAATATCTGTTTTCCATCTTTCTTAACAACTGTCACATTTTCAAGTAAGCAGTTCATATTGTCTTCTGCAAATAGCTGTTAATTTTAAAAAATAAAAAAAAAATGAAAAAAAAAAAAGAGACAAATATAAATATTATTGCAAACTCATAAGTACGACACATATACAGATATAGATATATAGATAGATATACATATACACGTTAGGTACGTATGTGTTGTACAGCTATGTAAATGGTATGTAATTTAGCCTTCTTACTAATGTGCCTCTGTACAAAATTCCAGACTTTGTTTCAACAGAAATAGTATGACCTATCCCCTCATGTATTAGCTTTATTGGTATACCGACAGACATTTTATATTTATCACATGTATATAGGTATAAATATTTATATGGTATTTAACTTATATGCTATACGAATTTATTTGCAATTTAATTTGATACTCTCTTATTTATTTTTTATCGCTGTTATGCACTAAACAACGTTCCAAATATATATATATATATATATATATATATATATATATAGTGCAACAACTGTTAGAATAAATTTATGTTTATTTTATTATTTTTCTTTTTCCCTAGTATTTCATTCATTAAACAACTAGTTTTTAACTTAAAAAAAAAAAAAAAGGGCAAAGGAGATGTTAATTTTTTAGTATATATGCATTGTTTAAAAAACAAAAAAAAAAAAAAAAAAAAATTATAAATATAAGGGGGAAAAATTATAAATAAAAAAAGTAAAATATATTCATGAAAAAGACTTTATTTATGATAAACTTGTTGAATATTAAATATTTATTTTTTAGATTTTTTTTTTTTATTTGAAAGATATCCATATACGTATTATGTACATGTTAAAACAGTTGATTTATATTTATCTTAAAAATTAAAAAAACAAAAGAAATAAAAAAATGCATATAATATTAATTTAGCAATGTTAGCGGATGAAGTACAGTACTATTACAATTTATGGTTTACTGTTTAGCGCTTGTTCTCACAGACTCTAATTTTTGGGATGATAAAAAAAAAAAAATGAAAAAAAAAAAGGAAAAAAAAAAAGGAAAAAAAAAAAGGAAAAAAAAAAAAGCGAAAAAAAAGGGCTGAAAAAAAAGGCTGAAAAAAACTAAAAAAAGCTAAAAGAAACTAAAAATTGTATAGCTCCATTTATTTATTTGCTTTTTTTTGTTTAACTATATTATGCTATAATTTTTATTTGTATATACTATTTTTTAACATATAATAAAAGAAAAAAAAAAAAGAAAAAAGAAAAAAAGAGATGTTCAATTCAAAACCCAAGCTATTTTATATATATGAACAAAAGTCGTAAAGCGCTTATAAAAATATGTTCAAAATGTTATATATATATATATATATATATGTACAATTGTTATATATATGTACAATTGTTATATATATGTACAATCATTATATATATGAATTCATAAATCCTGAGCTCATAAAAAATGTATACAACTTAGCTCCAAAATATTTTTTTTGTTTATGCTAAGTAGCTATTCATCCGCACGATAAAATGGATACAGCATATGTAGATGTTTATATATAAGGATATGAGCTATGTTTGCATTTTCTTTTTTTGCAAATTTTAATTGGTTTTTAAATCATGGTTTATAACGTTCAACTGTAGATAGAGATATGTGTGTTTATATTAGTATTTTATTTTTATTTTTTTTTCTTTTTTATCGCTAATTTTATTTATTATACACTAAGGATTATAGTTAAGTATGTACACGTTTTAAGATATACATACATATAATAAGCATTCTAACATGTTTTCCTAATTAATAGTTTATTCTTTACATCATAAAAATTTATAAATAAGAATATCAATAAGTTTTTTTGGTATATATATATATATATATATATATATATATATATATAATAAAAATATTTAAATTTTTATTTTTTTTTTTTTTTTTTTTTTTTTTTTTTTTTTTTTTTTGTTTTGAGTATGGGTAGGGGAAACACATAATGTAATCATCAAAATGCACAAAAGCGAACATGTTAAAATGTAAACATATAAGTAAAAATGTGTTTAGTTTAGGTAGTATAAAGTATAAATACAAAAAAAAAAAAAAAAAAAAAAAAAAGAACATATAATATATATATATATATATATGTGAACATATAATGGGAACCTTATGGTTTCCGATAGTTCTGTACAACATCGCTTTACGATTACTCACATGCAGTGTATTATTAATGTTCTCATCATTTTTATATACATATATATGTATTTTTTTTTTAATATATATTTCTATGTGAATAACACAATCTATTTTTGTTGTTTTTGTAAAGCTTCTTGGGGATTAAAACGATTATTTGATTGTTGCTGTGATTGATTTTGAGTATTTAAAGTAATAGTAGCGTAATGGTTACGATTACAGTTGCAGGAATTATTATTACATGCATTACCTCTTTATTTATTCATTCATNNNNTACTCACATGCAGTGTATTATTAGTGTTCTCATCATGTTTATATACATATATATGTATTTTTTTTTTAATATATAT
>CABPSV020000323.1:8688-19010 GCA_902459845.2 Hepatocystis sp. ex Piliocolobus tephrosceles
AAACAATCAACACAATCAACACAATCAACACAATCAACACAATCAACACAATCAACACAATCAACACAATCAACACAATCAACACAATCAACACAATCATATATAATAGTACAAAACGCAAAGTGTAAAGTGTGAAGCAATACGAATGACGACCAAGTCCACACGTTGACAGATATACGTACAATCTACAACTAGTCCAAAAAAAAAAAAAAAAACTTTAAAAATATCAACCAAATTAACACACAAAAATGATCCCTAACTACTTGTACATTATCACCACGTTAGTCTTATTATTAAGCACAATAATGTGCGTAATCGAAAAAAACAACAACATTAGTCATACATCAAAAAAAAGCTTTAAAAAAAAATGGTACAACTTAAATAAAATCGCAGGGAATAATCGTATAAAGAAAAGAATTGGAGTAAAATTTATCCAGATATCTGTTTTTAATCCCATTATTCAAAGTAGATTAAATATAAAACTTAAACCAAATAAAGATAGGAGTGATGTAAAATTACCTCATGGGCAAACAAAAATATTAAATCATATTATTAATATTAATAGTAATGAATTTTATTTACATGGATTTACTCATTTATATAGCGCATTACAAAATATGTTAAATATGTATTGTTATCCTAATGTAGCTTTATGTTATAATGATTTTAATGATTGTCATTGTTATGAAAATATAAAATTAACAGTACCTGGCATGATGAGTGGTTGTTTGGATAATTGTGGTAACATCATCAGTTGTGATATGCAGATTAATAATAAAGAGATAAAAAAAATAGAACCTGAATATATAAAAACTCAAATGATATTTACTTGTGTTGTATCCCAGTATCAACGTAAATTAGATCATTTTTGTGGTGAAAAAAAAGTATTTCGTTTTTATAAATCAAAAAGGTATTGTATACCTTACAATATATTAGATATAACAAAACGTGATGAATATTGCTTATCAAGTAATATAAGTATAATAAAATGTAATGGTTTTATTGCAGATCCTTATATGATAAATGCAGAAGAATATATATTAACCTACAATCCAAAGGAAATGAGTCAAGTGACTATGGGTATATCTTGTAAAGAAGATATATATAACCATACTGTATCTGATCTTAATTGTGTAAGTTATACACAAAGTGGTAAAAAATGTTTATTTTGGTATGAACCAGAAGTACAAAATATAATAAAAACGGATTATTTGCATAATTTTTGTCGCAATCCTGCAAAATTGTCACAAATATATTGTTATGTGAATATCAGTGGACAAATCCTTTTAGAGTTTTGTGATAGTGAAAATACAATATTACAAAATAATTTATTTTATATTGAAAATGGTGTATCCAGTTTTAATATAAGTGTAAAAAATGCATCTGATTTTAGAATATTACTTACGCATGATGATTGTGATCTTATTAAAATACCTAATAAGGATATGTTTCCGTATTTTATTAATAATATACAAAACTATCAATACCATGTTGTTAATGATGAAATAGTATTAACTGTAACATATGATAATTTTTTTTATAATAGAAGAAATTTTAAAAACTTATATATATGTGCTTGTATTTATGATTTTTATGATCCTTATAATTTTAAGTGTATAAATAAAAATCAAACTCATAAGTTTACCCACCATATTGGCATACTCCACATGATAGTAAACGACACTTCTAAAGATTTTTTTAATGTATTATATTTAAATTTTAATAAAATAATTATTGATATTAATTCTATATCACTTATAAATGATATATATGTATTACCAAAAAAATATGCCTACGAGTGTGGCATGTTGAAGGATATATTATATCCATCTTTTTTTGATTTTGAAAGTTTAAGATATCAAAATGGTCCTGAATTAGTTCAACATATTAGTCCACCATTATATGGAGATAAAAAAGTTGTGCTTGCGTATTATTATTCAAATTACCGCAAGAATTTGACTAAATTTGATAATACTAAATACAAATATAATGATGAATTTTTTACACAAATAATCAAAGAATATAATAAAAATATGACAGATGCTGAAGATATAGAACGTTATAAAAATGACATGATGGAAAAAACTGATTTTATTGAATTATATAATTTACAAAAAGGAAATAATATAATATGTATAGCGCATACATTCAACGAGAAACCACATTTTTCCTACCTAGGAAATATCAAATTTAATGATATATATGAAAAATCAGTTAGATATATACTACAAAAAGAACCTTTATCATTAGAAGAACAGATAGAAAATCAATCAAAAAGTTATAACAACATTATATACTTAAACAAAAAAATCTCAAATTATTCGATAAAACAACAATTTTCAATTAATACAACTAATTGTGAAGATACGGATGTAAAAAATGTAAAATATTACGAATTTAACGTATTTAAAGATAACGAAATCAACAGACTTAAAAAACCTTATTATGTTACCTCGCTGGAACACTATGAACAACATTTACCAAATTTAATTTATCGTAATATTATAAAACCGCGAAATCAAAATAAATATTTTATCAAACTAAAGTCAATAACAAATGCACCAAACTCAACTAGTTATTTATGTGAGAAAAACGTTAGTCCTAACACACATACTGATGACACTTCACCTTTATTGTTTGTATCTCTCCTAAAATATACAAATTATATAGATACAAGTTTTGATGATTTTGCTACTCAATATGACGTTTATTCTATACCTTCAAATGTATATAACTATCATCTGAATCAAAAAAATGTACATATATTACAGAACTATTTTAATTTACACATTGTAGACAATGAAAACCCAACGCAAAACATATTGTCTGTGTGGAGTCACGAGAAGGAAAAGTATATTTCATTGTGGATGTATTCTCCTGAAACGATCACTCCTTTTTTTATGATTAAATATGATATAAATAATCCTTTGTTTACGTTTGTTGAGTTCATGGAACCGAGTGTGAGTTCAGTTTCTCCTTCTAATGCCAAAAGTAATACCTATACTATGCACTTATTCGTTTTTAACCAACAATTAAATGAAGTCAAATTATATAACACATATGACTTCAGTATGTTGAATGTTGTTAAAACAGTAAAATATCAATATGGTGTCTTATTTATAGATATATTTAAATTTACTTTTGGTAAATTTATCTATTTTCTTATATTAAATAATAATAATACAATATACATAATGGATAGTGACTTACGTATAATTTTTTTTTTAAATACTTTAGTACAAGTTGTAAATTATATTCCATTAAAATTTGGTTGTTCTTACAATGATAGCGTAATTAACTGTTTTATTTTATATGAGTTAGACATTATTTATTGGATTCAATTTGAGTTCAATGCGAAAAGTGACGAACACGATTTCGCACACATTATAAAAACACATAAATTTATGGCTAATGATGGGAAAAACATACTTATACCTTTATCTCTTATTGATATACCTTTAGGACAAAGTTATAACAGGGATAGTGGCACGATTCGTGATGGTTCTATTGAAAGTATACATGAGGGAATTGGCAGAAGCACTAACATAAGTGTTAACGAAAGTAAAAATAATATCACTAGCGAAAGTCATAAAGTAAGTGCTATCGAATACACTAGCTCATACGATAGTACACCCACAAACACATCTACTAACACAAACCCAGAATCCAAGCAAACGTATGAAAATCAAGACCTAGTTATACTGACCGTACATGCACATATGATTCATAAACACTATATTGATAACGTTGAACAAGATGCACATCCAGCAACAAATATAATGATCATACCAAAATTAAACGAATTTGTTATATACACATCTAGTCGCACATCTCTTGGTTATCATTTATATTTATCTAACCATGATCATTTTAATATTTCTTATCACAGTAAAAGTATTCAATCAAGTGTTGATCATAAAAAAATAAATTATATTTATAGCTTCGAAATTAATAATTATAATTTTATAAATTATATTGTAAATACAGGGAACAATAGTAGCAATGCATTACATACATTTGTTCATGAGAATACACTAATTACAACAATAAGATACAGCACACAAAATTATTATCCATATAAAAAAAATATCTATTTAAAACCTACAATTACAGGGAATGCAAGAGAAATTCAAAAATACGAGCTTAACCGTAAAGATATGCCACCGAATGATACATTTATACATATCAATCCTAAAACAGGTGTACTTACCATAAATATTATTGATATAATCCCTTACAATTATAACTTCGATGTGACAGCATATGGCTTTTTCAATTCATATACAACCACTGTTAAATTTCAATTAATTTGTATGGATGGTTTCTATTATAAAGCCAAAAAATGTCGCCCTTGTGAAGTAGGGTTCTATAACAATATAAAAACAATGCTAGCAGATTCTAAATATTTCGAGGAATGTGTACCTTGTGGAAAATATCAAACCACGCTAAATGATCGAGAAACGGATAAACAAAACTGTTTATGTGATTTAGGATATGAATATATAACAAATAATACAAACTTAGATAGTTCTGGACAAGTGATAAATTCAATAAACCTAGATAGCAATTATATATGTTCTCCTTGCAAAGGTGGAGAATACAAAGACGTAATTGGAAATGGGTTATGTAAAGGTGGTTGTGCAATGAATTCAAGTACCACTTATATCGCAGCTAAAAATTTATCTGAAAGTAAATGTAAGTGTAATAAAAATTATTTTAACAATGTAAACGAAAATGGTATAGAATCCTGTTTATTATGTGAACCAGATCATTATTGTCCTAATGAAGATAATTCAATGATAAAGTGTCCTAAAAATACAACAACAGGACAAAACAACCGAATTAATTATACGACAATTGAAAGTTGTTTATGTAACGAAGGATATGAACCAAGAAATATTCATAACGAGCGTTTAGAAAAAAACAACAAATCAACGAAAATCAATATATTACCGCTTATAACTGACTTAAATGATATGTATGCACGTTATGGTAATATATGTACACAATGTCCACTATCTTATTATAAGGATCATGTAGCAAGTGTGGCATGTACGCCTTGTCCTAATTTGACTAGTAATATAATTAATGGTGCTTCTTCTATAAAGCAATGTAATTTATGTGTTGTAGGCTATTATAAAGATGTTTCAACAAATAACAAATGTGTAGAGTGTTTGCCTGATCATTTTTGTGTAGGAGATCAAACACTTGGTGATTTGTTTCAATTTATTGGTGCTGCTACTAAATGCCCAAACAATTCAGTAACATATCCACCTTATAACAAAATAAACTCATATAAAGACTGTTTATGTAATAAAGGGTATATTAGTTATAAACAAAATTCATATAGTATAAATGAACATTGTAAACTTGCACCTTTAAATTATTATAAAGATTCTATATCTAATGACACAGGTAAAATGTGTCCTTTACATAGTATCACAATAAAAGAAGGAGCCAAATCAATAAATGATTGTATATGTGAAGCAGGTTATTATTACGATCAATTGTTAAAAGAGTGTGTTATTTGTTCTCTTGGTCATTACTGTCCTGAAAAAACTTATAACACCCGTTCACAAATGCCAATCAAATGTCCTCCCAATTCTAACAATACCAGAAATAAATCGTCTAGATTATCAGATTGTGCATGCAACGTTGGTTATACTATTAATAGCCAGGTTAAGGAAAAAAAAAATAATAAAGCGAAAGGCAAAAATATACATGTAAATGGACAACTGGCAAATGTAACTAATATACAAATAAGCATTCCGACGAATATGCAAATTGCAAATACTTTCAAACCAAACATAAATAATACAAAACTACCATCAACATTTATTACTTTTTTAAACGAAATGTATGCCAAACACCATACCAAACATCATGCCAAACATCATACCGAACAACATGGATATACGACGTATGATCATAATATATTTGTTGATACAAACAGTAATATGTATAATACTAATTTTTTAAAAATGACAAATTCGGTTGATACTATAGACCCAAATACTACGATAAACACAGATAATGTCCCTCTGTTATGTATCAGTTGTCCTATCGGAACATACAAACCAAATATATCAAATACAGCATGTATATCATGCCCAATCAACTCAACAACTTTAAAAACAAATATAAACTCAGATATATTTTTTTGTATATGCAATCAGGGGTACTACTTAGATGAAATGGTATGTAAGCCATGTACATTTAATAAAAAATTTTGTGCAGGTGAAAGTGTTTACCAAATTTCGTTAACTTTATATAAACAAATTTTTTACACAATTGAACAAAATATATATTCTTATGATGATAAAGATAAAAAAACATATATAAATACAGTCATTAATTCTAACGCATTTCGTTTAACTACATTGATTCAAATGGAACCAACTAATCATAACTATATAATACATTCTGAAAAAGAAAACAACAAATTTAAAACACATACAAATTATATTACATTAAAAACGGATGTTATAAAAAAATTTAATAAAACATATCCCATTAAAATTCATAACTATTTTAATCAAATTAAACGTCCATCATATTATCTCCTGTCGAATAAGAAGATTCAACTTGATGCTGCAAGAGAATCAGCACATGTAGCTGATAGTAAAGTGTTTTTATTTTTAAACGGGAGTGCTACAACAACAGACACTGCAAAAACAGACACTAACACCGTTTACGACTTAGACCACAAATACGATGTAAGTCTAAAACCGTATCTAAAAAATATATTCTATTTTGATAATAGAAAAAAAATTATGTATGTAAGATTTCACAGAGTAAACGAGTGTCCTAAAAATACCATGATACCTCTAGGAGTAGATTCTTCCAATTCGTTTGACGATTGTAAATGTGCAAAGGGATATTATTTAGAATATAAAGATAATAAAAGGGGAATAAAGATTTGTAAGCCATGTAAAAAAGGTACATATAAATATGTAGTAGGAGATGAACAAACATGCATATCTTGCCCTCCTAAGTCTACTAGTGTCAAAGCATCAGTATATCCAACTCATTGTTTTTGTAAAGAAGGGTATTTTTACAGTAAAGAAAATTGTTTAGAATGTTTGGAAGGGGCAAATTGTAAAGGAGGTTTATATCCAAGTGTTATGAATAATTTGCATAATGGACTAGAGAACATACATATAAAAATTGAAGATCATGTAAAACCAGAGTCGAAAGAAGGATATTTTTTAGATGATTATGTTAAAAAAAATATACATGTGAGTGAATGGAATTTTATTAAATGTCCTATAAAAGGAGTCTGTTTAGAAAAAAATACATGCTACTACAGTATGACTAATTATTTATGTGCAGAATGTAAAAAAGGATATACAAATAATTTTTTAAAAAATAAATGTTCTAAATGTAGAAATAATATTTTTAATATTTTTTCTTTAATTTTTTTTTATTTTTCTATATGTAGTATAATTATAATTATATCTTATCTAAATATATCTTCAGGTTTTCATAGAATGTCAATTCATTCAATTGTTTTAAAAATTGCAATAAATTATGTTTCAAATATGTTAGTCATAAAATTATTAGAAGATAATTTAACAATGCTTATACCTATGAGTATTGTTCGGTGGTATGATAATTTATTTAATTTTTTGTTTCACCGTAGAACAATTAGTGGTATTGATAATAATGGAAGAATTATTTACTCCGGAGAAAATACAATATTTGCAAGTATGGACTGTTTTTTAAGACATTACTTCAACTTAACTTATAGTGAATCATATTTTTATTGTAAAGTGTTTTACTTTATGCTACCTCTTATGTTTATAACAACCTTAACTATTATATTATTTATTATATTAAAAATATGCACGTATATAAAAAAAGAAACAATACAAAATAAACTGGATTTATTACAAGAAGCTAAAAATTGGAATGCAAAAACTTTAATCAACATGTTAGAAAAAACATATAAAGACACACGATTGTTTATGATATTAAGATATATTAAATTACCAAGTTACACAACACTAGATCATATATACATATTTTTGGAAGATATGATACCAATATATGTAACATATTTATTTTTAACACATACAAAAACATCCTTACAAATGTTTCAATTATTTGATTGTACTTATGTTCAATATACTAAAAATTTAGGAAAATATGTACTCACTAGAGCTGCTAGTATTGAATGTAATATAAATCAAGGAGAATATTTACAGTTATTTATTTTAGGTATATTAGGATCTTGTATATGGTCTTTAGGAATACCAATTATATGTTTTTTAGTACTTTATGTTAATAGGCACAATTTATTTCATAAAAATGTTTTAATAAAATATGGTTTCTTACATAATGGTTATGTTTTAAATAGATGGTATTGGGAAACAGTTGTTTTTGCAAGAAAAATATGTATATTATTTATCACTACAATTACTATTTTCCATTCAGATAAAATAAACGCCTTTAGAATATTACCTGTTATTTTTGTAGCTTTGTTTGCTTTATCAGCACATTTTACTTGTCAATCATTCGATAAAAGAAATTTTAGTATATTAAATAAATTAGAAAATTGTGGATTATATTTATGGGTATTTACCATTATAGTTATTTCAATATTATTATCTATGCATTTAAATAAAATCAATAATTTTATTATTATTTTTATTTTGTTTACATTCCATATTATTTATTGTATTAAATTATGTAAACAGTTCTGTTTTGAATGTCTATATAATTTTAAAAAAACCAAAGCCTTTAATAATGTACCAATAATTAAAAACTATATGAAACTATTATTACATATTTTTATCGAAAAAAAGGCCAAACAAGAGCCTTTGGTTTATTATGATAAACAAGAAAAGCAATTAGCTATAATGATACCACACACCGAAGATATAAACAAACCAAATATAAAAAATTATCGAAAAAAATCTATGACAACATCTAAAAGTATAGATAAACAGAAAAATAGTCTATTTTCTGACATGTTTAAAAATATTTTCCAAGTTGTGCATAAACTTGGGAACAAAAAACGTAGTTATTATGAAGAACTAACAAAAGACAGTTACTCTAATGTTGTTAGTAGAAATTGTCAAAATCAGTACCAAAATCAGTACCAAAATCAATACCAAAATCAGTACCAAAATCAGTACCAATCTGAATGTCAGAGCAAAAGTTTTAATGAACACTATGGTAGTTGCAATTACATAAACAAAGGTTACTTACAAAACAATCACATAACTAAGGAAACGTTTCAAGATATGATGACCAACATAAATGAAAATAATATAACCAATAACAGTTGTAATGACAATTTTAATAATAATGAAACGTATAGAAATAGTAATAAACTATCATATAACTACGAGTATGATAATGGTGATGATGGTGATGATGATGATGATGGTGATGATGATGAAGTTATAAATGATCAAAGGGTAAAGTTTTGCTCTTTTTTAAAACATACTAACATATGCATTTATGGAAATATGCAAAAGGAACATAGAGATTTTGCTATAGAAATTTATAAAGAGTTAATAGATATATTTTTAAAAAATGTTACATTAACATATGTTTCAAATACCTTTTTTGAGTTTATGTTTAAAACCACAATAAATATACAAAACAAATTTAATAATGAAGATAAACAAAATGAATTTCTACAATATTTAAATGAAACACAAAAGTTTAATGAATTTTGTAAATATATACGAGTAAATAATGGTGAAAAAACATGTTCCACTAAATTATGTAAGACACAAATAGATAACAACCAGTTAGAATTAAATTGTGAAAATCTTAAAAATGACAAAAATATGGCTTCGCTAATTAATCATCATAAAAATGTAGGAGATAAACTCAAGCAATATGCATACACAACAAAACTCTCAGTTCCATTAAACAAATTTACTAACAATTCTAATGTATTGTATGATCATAATAACAAAAAAGACGATGATGAGAAGATTTATTATCGTAATAGCGATCAATATGATGATATAAATAGCAACGGTATTCAACCTACATATTCAAGTACACCTATAGGTATTCGTAATGGACAAAGCAAAAAAATATACGGTAAAAACAAAAATAAAATAACATAAACACGCTTACATACATACATATATATGTTTGTACATATATATATATGTATATATGTATGTACATGTTTTTTTTTTTTTTTAACATTTTGCAAACACATTTGATGTTCTTATAGGACAACAAATGTTTGTATATGTATATGCGTGTGTTCAATTGTTTACTCCTTTTTTTTTTTTTTTTTTTTTTTTTTTTTTTTTTTTTTTTTTTTTTTTTTTTTTTTTTTTTTTTTTTTT